>KB673201.1:1065339-1113087 GCA_000349145.1 Anopheles dirus | reverse complement strand
AAGTGAATTTTCAATGGTTCTGTAAGGATGGCACAATCGTTTATTGTACTACGGACTGCTCTAAATGCCGACAACGTAAGCCCATTCTCATGAGGATCAACTTCTATGCTCTAGTTTTAATCTATCAACGTGTTAAGCCGAGCGCCGAATCGACGTCAAGCTGAACGCTGTGCGTGAGAGGAAAAAAAACAGCCGTATGTATAATATTTTGACAGTTGAAAAAAATTAAAGCCATTAGTTAGCCCTGATCGGAACGACCGCGATGGGGCACCTTCATGCCTCCGGTTCGACTGCCGCTGCTAGACGCTGGCTTTGGTCGCCCATTACGCAGATGCGCCAGGGACGATACCTGATTAAGGGCACCCAAGCAGAGAAGAATAAATATTCGGCCATTTGTGATCGTTATTGAATTACGAACCACCGTCTGCCGTTTTTTTTTATATCCCATGCCCCGATGGAGGCGTAATGGAACGCTAGGGAGAAAAAAAAACTAACGTGCATGCAACGCGCCTAATGTGAGCCAATTAATTAAATTTCCAAGCTTTTCTGGCTTCTGGCCTACTTGACGAAGTTCGCTCCGTGTTTTGAGCCCTCAACGGTGGCTAGTTTGGTTTAGATCTGAACAAAAAACACACGCGAGAGAAACAAATTCCCGCCAATGCCACCAACGGCGTGTGGGCCCGTTTCAACAAGATGGCTGATGAGCATAAAGTGGCTCAATTCGGCACGGACATTTGTCTAGTCCGCGCGGGTTTGGGGCCCCCCCTAAAGAGCAGATTTGAACGCTGGATAAACCGATAAACCGATGCAATTGGCTTCGAGAAAAAACAGGGCTCGATTCGAGCTGTCATGAGAACCGACGGACGGGCAGCCGCCGTGAACAGTTTTACGATTTGGAAGTAATAAATTTTCGACCCAGAGCCCCCACTCGCATCATAAATTTAGGATCCGCATTTACATTTTATACTGCGGCGTGCGTGTCCGTGAGCGTCACGGTGGCGACAGGAACGGTTGTCTCGAAGAATCGGTCCGGCTAAACGGTGTGCCCATTTGCGAGTCTTCGAAAGCCATTCCCCGAACCAGAGGCTGCCGTGTGGTCTGCTGTTCCCCGGGACGGAATGCGTACGGTTTATGGCTTTATGTTCGACCCTTCGATACCTCCGACGGTGCCGGTAAGTTTAATTAGAATGGTAGCTAAACAAATAAAATCATTAATACATTTATGGTACCGTCCGCTTTCGGGGACGCTATCCTTTCGGGCGAGCAAGGATCTTGATTTCGGCGAGACCTTCGGGCTGCGAATCCCAAGTGGTCAATTTAAACTTCAGCTGCGTGACCCAAAAACCTGGTTGCGTGCGTATTGACTCCGGCTCGCATTCGGCGTATCCTGGTGATTGATCTTCAGCTGTAACTCAATCGCTGGCCCAATTTTGGAGCGGCTTACAATGGAAGGGTTAGTTGTAAATGTGCTGTAAAGAATTAATTAAAACTAGGCCATGAGGGCTCTTTTATACAATTCTTTTGTTGTTCCGATATTCCATTGTGAGCAATGCATCTGACACAATAAGCGTAATAATTTTCAAAGAAGAATTCGTTACAGGATACACCTGTAACAGCACGTTTGCTGAAAGTATGTTATCGGTTTGTGGGTCAAAAAATTAGTTTAGGATTGTAAATGTTCCCATACCCACCTTTTATTATACTCAGGCCATCATCATAATCATAAACATATTGCATTCAAATTATTTTATTTTTTGACATGAAACTGAAACTGTGTTTCATCTCATCATCGTTATCTCAAAATTGTTTAAATTGTTGCAAGAACTACATTCATTGCAAACAATACAAAAAAATCTCTTTTGTTTTGTCGAATCCGTTCCTTATCAGTCGTCAGTTTCTTCAGCGGGCTCGTTGGTCTAGGGGTATGATTTTCGCTTAGGGTGCGAGAGGTCCCGGGTTCAAATCCCGGACGAGCCCACCTGAGATAGACTTTTTTATTACTACCGGTTTTCTTATTTGTCGTTATGTTAGTTGTTATTGCCGATCCAAACACGAAGAAATGCTATATTATACTTATTGTAACATCTCAACATGTTGTGTTTGCGAGTATTATCTGTATAGGTGTTAAGAGCATCCTCGGTGTATAACACACACACTAACACACCATGGCATTCTGGTGCTCAGGTGCGACAACGGCTCAAAACGTTCGATCTCGAGGCACAGTTTCTCAACTCCCATCAACAGCTTAGGCGGCACTGTTTCTCATAATTGTTAACACTTTCACAGAGCAGTTTGTTACTCCGGTATCTGGCGTTGATTGCCCGGTGTTGGCCGGAGAAGCTGGTGCCACCAGGGCGCTACGGTACCGACGTGTCGCTTCGGTTTTGGGTTGTCAGCGTTGGGCGAAGCGAAAGGGAACTGGTTTTTTGGCAGTCCTTCCGATAAATAGCGGAGACGCGGAGAAAACTTTACACCTTCTCATCGAAAGCCACACGCCAGTAGCACACTATCGTCACGCCAACACATACTTATGCTAAACCCGCACCCCAGCAGCTACGGGCGAAAAGATTCCCGTGTGTTCCGCCCGTAGTCCATGGCAGTGGTGGCTTGAAGCTGTGGTCGGTAGGACCTACGTTATCTGGATCTAATTTTGAGAAATCCGTTCCGTTTCTCACAAAACCTTCGGGCTCCTTTTCGGGGGTCAGATAGGGGTTTGGGTCGTTCGGGTGGCTGCAAAACTTTTGCTCACCCCAAAATGGTGTCGCACCAAGACACACACACACAGTAACAGAAGAATGCTAGAAGATGGTGCTGGTATTTCATTCCCGGCGGGCTTCCAGTGTGTATGTTTGCGTGAGGTTAAGTCGCACGGAAAAATGACTAGTTACCACCGGGGAAAAAGCGCTCCGTCGTCCATTTTGCGAACGGCACAGTCACCCTTGGTGTTTTCCGGTTCGATGTTTTCATCGTTGGCCACAGTTTATATACCGAAAAGTTTACCGAGGAAAGCCAATCTGCCCGGTTCCAGCTCACTGAGAAGGGGGAGCAAGTGTGCGCTCTTGAACGGGTCGCCTTTTTGTGAGCCACCCCTCCACCGCCATCGTGGTGGCAGGAAGACGAACTTTTCCGGACGAAACCACTTCTCGGGCTCGAGTTTTCCGGTTATAAAAGTCAAAAGATAAATTACACAGATTAGTGAAGATTAACAACCGGGAAATTCGTAAGTCAGCGTCGGGCCAAACCGATGAAGGATTTGCCATCCTCGCGCTCCGGACACCTCCAAGACGTGTTGGGCGAAGATTCCTATCTAAATGTTTTCGTTTTGACAATTTTCTCCTTCTCGGGGGTGAAGATTTCCCATTCAACACTCGGGCCTGGAAGGACGATAGATTAGGAGCTGGAGCGTTTAAGGATCCATGGCATGCTTGGGTTGGCGCTTGTGTGTGCGCAAGCAAGCGTACCCAGCGTACGGGTTTGTGTGAGTGTGAGGATGGAATTTGGATACGAAATATTTCATGTTATTCAAGATGAATGTGCAATTAAAGAGCGCAAGCAAACGCTGCACAATCTGGTGACATCTGAAGCGTTAAGAAATGGCACGACAATAAAAGGGAGCACTGAGTTATTAACCCGAGGCTTGGGTTGGTTTGATTTTGCGCGTGAAACACCATCCGTACGAAATTTATGAACGGTGCAGACGTCTGTTTGTGTAAGTAGTAAATTTTGAAACGCAAACAAAACGCACCTTTCCGAGCAGGTCCGCTTGTAAAGCGCTTTTTAAGTACATCATCTTGCCGCGGTCGAGTTCCTTTCCAGTTTGAAGCGTATCATGCACGAAAAACTCACATTCCACACATTCGGGCTTCGGGTGAATTTCTCTAACCGCACTGGGGAAGGGCGAGAAAGATTTATCCCGCGAGCAGACGTTCGTGTTGGAACGGCGCGTAGAAATGAATCACACGGAGCCCATTTACGGCTCCGCAGGGGTTTCGCAGTCAAGCCTGCCTTCCAACTTCCCGAGCGTGGCCCTCTAGACAATGGCGACTCGCCAGCACGCTGCACGAAATTCGACTCCACCCGAACCGTGCATGAATTATAATTTAATAATCATAATCGAGCCGTAATACGATATTCCGGGCAGTGGAAGGCCCCACATGGCTTCCCGAATCCGTGCTGCAGTCCGGCCTCGACGGCTCGAGGTGCCAAAAATAGTGCGAGAAGATAACTTCACTGCAGTTGTCACTCTGCTGGGCAGAAAGGCTGGAAGAAGTCAAGAACGGGGAGGCAGTATTTTGCGTCGAAATTATTCAACGAACGAACGCGGGACCATATTTTCAAAGCCCAGCTGAGCTCAGCGTCAAACCGAAGTTACTTCTGCTGGAGAAAGGAAAGGATAGATTTGCAAACGGAGGGCGACTTGACTGAAAAAATCCAAAAACTGTAGCTGAAGAACTTCAAACAACCCAAAACCCCCCTTATGCTGCTGTCCCCGGGCTGTCTCGGGAGTTGTGACAAAAAAAAAGCGGAAGACATATTTTACCCGACCGAATAGCCAGAAATTATGAAAATTGTTATAAAATATGACATTAAAATAAAATATCAACACCGTCCGAGCGAATGCACGGAAAATGCAAATCCTGGCTTCGAATTATTAGCCTGTGTGTGTGTGTCTTTCTCTTCGGGGTGGGCAAACAAAACGGATCGGCCCGTTCGGGCCACGCCACACCGGGCAACCGGGTTCGTTTTTATGAATTCTTGATCATTCTCCAGAAATCGTTGAGATCATTTTCTGTTTGGATATTTTAATCCATTCATAAATAATAACGCACGCACCCGAACCGGTTCGGCCGGTTGCGCGAACCGCACGGTGTTCCATTCATGAAAAACTACCAACCTATCCCCAACACGGGGAGATCTCGGCTGGGCGATGATCGAAATATGACTAAATTTTGGAAACGCGCGCCGTGGGTCGCAAGCGCGGGACGTGACGCGATAATGGTCATCGACAAACGATTAGATTCACACTTCGACAAATGAGGCGGCGGTGGGGTGCGATGGGCGCGGGTGGTGCAAAGTTGCGCTGCGTGCCATCCGTGCTTCATTGATGCCCATAAACGGACGGTTTACGTTTTTTCACGTGAATGAATCAATCGTGGATGTGGGGAGAAGAAAATACTTTCTAAATCTCAGAACCGTGCATTCCGAAGCCGTTGCTCCGGGAACGGGAAGGTTTCCGTAATTCCGATGATAATGAGTGGAGATGGGTTCGATGCGGGGGTTTTCGCTTCGTGTTGGCCCCTTATCGAGGCACTCCCTAAAAATGTTACCCGATGGAGGTTTTTCAAGTGGCTTTTCAGATAATGCGCGCACGGCACATGCTGTGCGCGGTTGATTGGTAGTGACACCCACTACAGGCTGTTTTTACAGGTGTGTGTGTGTGTGTGTGTGCATCGAAAGACGGGTGATCGGTATAAAAATAATTGTCACTGTTTACTATGACAGAAACAACATATTAAACTTGATTTTAATGCTCAAAATTATTTGGATTAGTACACAAATACATATAGAAGACTTGCGTTTCGGTTCTGGCATAATTTGTTCAGGGTTTCCATGAAACAATGCTGTCCAAGATTACTCTCAAACTCTAATTCAATGTTCTTCTACTTAAATCTTTTTAAATTAATTTAAGTTTTAAGTTTTACAGACCGTGAGCAGTTTTAAACAAAACTTAGCTTGAGAGAGTTATCGGCGATTTCCAAAATGTAGGGTTATCCATTTTGAATCGATTTATTTTTTATGATCAAAATCGTAGTCATGAACCCGTCATAAATAGTCTTCTTGGAAAATAAATTTAACAACTTCTTTAGCTTATTCTGAGACATTGTTGAGACAACATCTTCAGCAATAGCATCGTGAATAAATAAGTAAAGATGCTGTTCCGAATGCAGGAGGAAAGTTATCAGATTTCAATTGAACCATTCTCCAATAAAAAAAACTCTTATTCCAGAGAAGAAGCTGTGTACTACTAATCTTTAAAGTAAAATTTAGTTGCTTTAATTTTTCCCCACTGATACCTCTACATTTATGGTCACTAAGAGAATAGTAAGATTAGTAGGATGATTAGAAAACAATGTGAACGATAAAAACTTTATTGTTGCATAGAATAAAAGAACGAAGAAATAGATGCAATAACACAAGATAACACAAGACACAATAAATAAAAGAATAGAATATAAGAAATAGAATAGAAGAAATAGACAATAGCACAAGCAATAGTATTGTCTTTATCTTGTATTCTATTTTATCTATCTCTTGTGTCTTGTGTTATCCTGTGTTATTGTAATCATTTCTTCGTAAATGCCTAAAGTAAAGACCTATTTGTTTCAATCTTCTTCTGCTTCTGCTGTAAGCAAATGCTGTTCTCCCCCATCAACGCTCACTCCCTGCTCGGTTGCGCTAACCAGCCGACCAGAAACATCAAATTAATATCAACGATTTCCCGCGACAGCTCCACTCGACTCGAAATATTACCAAATTGATTCCGATTAGCCGCACCGCCGCACTACTTCATCAGCTAATTGACTATCAAAATGATACGGCTCCCACCGCACCCTTACATTCGGAACTCCCGTCACTCTATTGCCCCCGGCAGGATATGGTCTCTAAATCCTGCCAGCCTGGGCAGCCACCGGCACAAGCATCCGCCAGGGCCGTTGTCTCGGGAGAGCATTCAATAAACAAACGAGTAATTATGTTAAGTTTATCGCTGATAGAGTGCTGGCACGCTATTCCCTATTTACGCAGCACCACCGGACCGCTCATCAGCTCAGCGACGAGCATCGACTGCCCTTGGCTTTCGGGTGGCTTCCGTTCGAGAGGGGTGGAAGATAATTTTCAAATTAGTCAAAATCTAAAAGCAGACGCTGAGCGCTTACGCACACCGGATGGTTGTGAAGGAAGCGTAGATAGACTTCGAGGCATCGAGTTATCTATCGGAAAAAACGCGGAAAATGGTCTAGCGGAAGTATTTTCTTGACAAATCAGTTCCTTATCGCTGGCGATGGTGTTCTGGTTTCTGTAGAAAACCTTTTAAAATGACTCTCATCCTATGTGACGCGTGCACGTGGAAGTGTTTTCAAAAAAGCATTAAGAAGACTATCTTCCCAATGCAATCAGAACAGACAAGCACTTGTTTTATTAATCGCACCGTCGAAACTGTCTGCTTCCGGAACTTCAAGAAGAGGCAACATCCGTTTGATGACTTGCGGTGTTGTGAATACGGTTACTTTCTTCTGACTCAGTTCTTCTCAGTTTCTTCTGAAGTTGTTCACTCCCGGACACTCAACAGATGACGTTCGAGGGCTAGAAGCCACACTTGAGATTAAAGAAGCACCCTCACGACCAACCCAAAACCCGCCGAAAAGCGGTAACCAGCGGCGTCGCGCCAGCCAGTTCGTTTGCCGCGACTTAAAACGCATATTAATCGAACCGGGATCGCGAGTGAGACCCTATCGAATCTCAAATGCCGAGCCGAACAGTCCGCGTACGGTTCGTGGGGCTGGGTTCGGTATTGGTTCCATTTCGGTTCCAGCCTGATTCACATCTCCACGGCCGATTATGTGGTCGATCATAAATTTCCGGTTGAATTATTGTGCCCGGCCTTACACCCGTTTCAGCGCCCGGTGCGATCACGGCCGGGGGATCCGGGCGATGTTTAGCTTGGGCCTTCCATCCCGACGGAACAAACGCATTCGACTGTGCGTGCGGGCGTTCAACGGGTTTCGGATGTTTGAGAAGCTTATAAAATTAGAATTTATCGGTCGCAATTTGTTAGAAACGTTAATGCCGCCGCTCGGTGCCATTGTTGGAGAAGTTTTTGGAGGAAAGCTGGACAAGAATTAACGTCGTTTTAAATTGTATAGTTTACATCGAAATTAGGACATATTGAAAATATAAACTAAACTTTCAGGAAGATTTTTTTGAAAAGCTGCACTCCCAGAATTCAGAAAGCTCTATTTGTCTTCTTGGCTAGGTTGGTTAATTAATACTTACGGTCAAATGGACCGAATACTCCTTTGGTGAAAATCGAGGTGCCAATTGACACCTAGAAGGCTATTTTTGGCAATTGTTGACCGATTGGGCTGAAATTTTCACCAGTTGTGTGCAAACTATTCTAGTTTTATAATCCGTCGAGTTTGTGACCCTAATCTCCCCCGTTTGCTCCCCAGCTCCCCTCAAGTAAAAATCCGACGACGTCGAGATTTTAAAAACCTTCAAAACTATACGTAAAAATTCTCGGAGCCCGAATTTCATGAAATAGCATATAGGGGCAATGGTCCAGACGATACAAAAAAATAAAAAATAAAAAATTTCCGATCAAAATTGTGGAAACGGCATTACTTTGTATATCAACTCCAGCTGTCTTTTCATAGAGAAAGCCACGTGCTAATGTCACGAATTATAAGCAAAAAACACGATTTTTTTCTTCTTTTTCTTCAAATTTAAGACTTTGGGTGAAACCGGTTTGTCAATATCTCTAACCGTTTTCGAGTTATCGAAGCTCAAAGTTGCAAAAGTGTCAATTGATACCAGATTTGTCCGTTAGTGTTGAGCAATTCCTCTTACAATTTTGCTACAGCATAATCATACATCCATTGTAAAGCGATTGCAAAAAATATTCAGTTCAACAACCTTTTAAAGCAGATTTATTAGAACAGCCGGTTACCTTTTCCAATACACAGCAATATGGCCGAACACCTTTTCCAGATGTTTTTGAATGTACATTTCGTACGGTTTCAAATGATTGAGAAAGAGACATTCCTTCTCTGCATTTACATTTTGGCCTGGAAGAATTGTCTTCCATCATGCTGCAAACAAACTTTCGCCAGCAAAACATATTGAAACATTTTGTTCATTTATAACACAGTGGATCATATTCCTGGAATGAAACAATTATAGTTCCCAGTATGCTGTTTGATGATAATGCAAAGCAAATGCTCATAAGAACTTACATCACCCCGCTAGGACCTCCCCTGTACCTTCCGAATCCTTCCCAACATGCCAGCGCTCCTGGCGTGACCAAGGAGTTTACGTTCCCCGTGGTGCCGTGGACGCAGCGGGCGCAGCCGAGTCCGAGTCCCTATCGCGCTGGCAAATCAAAACCAGAAGCCAGCTCGTCAGCGGAGTGATGAATCCCTGAAGGCAAAACAGCTCCACCCCGCCGGCCTGCTGCTGGTGGGAGGCCCACCGCGCCGGACGACACGCCGATGGCAAACACAGACCCCATCCGCACGCCCCAGGGAAGAGCGCTTCCTGGAAGCGCATGTCAAATGCTCGCGCGCGCGCGCGCGTGATGGCTTAAGGAACCCAAAATGTCTCACCGCGTGCCCCCGGCATACGGGGCGTTGGAAGAGGGCGTGCTTTAAATGGTAGCTCCAAGCGGAGCCGGAGAAGACTAACCTGTCATTAAATTATGGATCGCCGGTTGTCATTCGCTCGGCCAATCCGGGCTCGGTGCGCGCACTCCTGGTGCTCGGGACAGTGGAATGAAGCGAAACATGATTTATCACCGGGCCGGTGATCTCCGCTCTCGTCCCGCCAGGATCCGAAGGGAGGCGATCACGAAAAAGGGTTGGTAAAGTTGGAAGCGACAAACATCGATCGCACGCAACGGTACGAAGATCGAAACGCGCAGATAACAATTAATTCCAACGCCCCGGCGCGGGAGTTGAAGTCCGCGCGCTCCGCGGGCGCACTGACGGACGGATTCCGGGTGGTTTCCGCGATCGCAACCGCGGGTCCGTCACGCCGTCGGTCGGGTCCCGCACACGCAGCAGCGCTTCCCAGCTTCAGCTTTAACGTGGTTTTTGGACGCTTTTCCTTCGCGGGGGATTAGCCGGGAGAGATGGAATATGTTAGCGGATATGTGATCGTGCGTGTGTGTTCGGTTGGTGGCATAAGCTGCCACCCCGATCCCCAATCGGATAAATACCTAATCAATCAATGGCCATCTCTCTGCGATCGCGTACGCACACTCTACCGCGGTGGTCCACGTATGCGCCGGAGACGAAGCGAAGAACAAAAAAAAAAATCAACCCCAAACCAACGAAGAGAAAAAAAACCGCTCAGTCGACACAATCGCTCGAATGGAGGAAAATCAATCTCGGAGAATTATTACCATTCCTCCGCAAACGCACGAGAACACACCATTCGCCACCGATTGTGGCGGTGGGATTAAGTTTTTTGTTCGTTTTTTGTAGTTGTTGTTGTTTTGTTCTCGTCCATCGTCCACCCGCCCGGCACAGGCCAAAAGGGCTCTGATTTGTGAAAGCGACGATATGCTCGCCGCAAAACGCAACGCAATTGCCCGGGACGTCCCGAAAAACTCCCGGGGCGGTACAGTGGAACGCCGAATGGGAACTCGTTCGTTTGGCTACCTGGTGTTGGCGTGGAAGCTTGAAGCGCAATTTCAGCCTGCGATGGTTCGGATCAAAGTCGATTGGCAATCGAGTGAACCGCGCGGTGAATGATCGATTCTGTGGCTAAACTATTCAGCCCGGAATGACAATGTTCCCGGGCGGTGTCGGGAAACGGGTGTGGAGAATGGGATTTCTTTATTTTTCACAGCTCGAAGATTGATCGTGATCGAGTGGTTTCACGACAGTTGGGATGAGCGGTGGCCTATAATCGCGTTGAAGATGAGTTTTTCGGCGTTCACCGATCGAGTTGATGGGAGTCGTTTTGATTAAATTCATGTTAGCTCGAACTGAAATGAGCACAATGATCGCTGAGAAACCTTTTACCATGGGACAGATAATATAAATTTTGAACAATGTTTGAACTTGAAGAATGCAACATCATTTGTACTATGTCTCAGTTGTTCTTGTGTCTTTGTTCCAATGAACTGATAGTTATTCAGTTATTATATTATGATATTAATCTGACTGGTATGAATCCATATGTTTAGAGCAGACATTACATTGAAGATGTACTTGAAAACTTCCTGTTCGTCAACCTTGAGAAGCAGATTCATTAGAACAGCTGGACGAGAAGTATCGCTTAACACAGGTGTTTGCAGGTGTTTCTGTGTGTACACAACCAGCGTGGCTTGGAAGGTTCGAGATGGAAACATTCTCATTAGTTCAAAACCAGTGGCATTTGCATAGAACAACTCGTTCTCTTCAGTTCGTTCAATTTAAATGTTCAATACGTGTAATTGTTTGTGAGAAGTACATAAAATTACATTGAAAATAGGTTTATATTCTGTGCTACAGTCACTTTCTCCGAGGATTCTTGAATGAGACATTTTACCTTTACAGTGATTTTGTAGTGCAAGTGGAAGTAGCATATTTGAAATTTAATATATGATTACTGATACATAACTTATTTTTTTAAATGATTTTTTTATAATGAACCTAATGTTCTATTGTAATCAAGGAATTCTGCAAAGGTGTTGCATACATGGACGATGAATATAACTCAGATGTTCGAAGTTTAGTAAAGCAGTTTTTAGCAAAGAAATCGCCATAAATTACATGCAACGATATGAACTATATTCTTTCATTGCACGCGGACCTAATAAAACCCGTTTGAAAAGGACATCTTACAAAACCAACTTGCTGTTTATTGAGTTTTCAATGTTGTTCTCTTTTTTAGCGTCCACCGCTACCAAATCCTTTGCCGGCGAAGTTTTGATTCCCTGCGGTTTTTGGTTTGTGAGTGTGGGAATTCGGTTTGTGCCCGTGTACTGCCTGGCCAATGCAGAGCATCGCGAGAAGAGCAAGTAGCGCGAAGATGAACCTCATGGCGAAGTTGAATAGACTGCTTGAACTGTTTTAACTGTTTGATTAGAATAGCGATACCTGAGGCCGTTTTTATAGAAATATTTCCGGCACATCGACCTTGAACCACAGCTGTGTCGTTATTGACACCAAAAGCTGTAGTGAATACTTCGTTTATGTGTTGAAGTATTATTGAACAGTCCTTCGATATCGATCGATAGGAAACAGAGCTTTTTTGCTTTACTCTAACATTGGATCAGCTGTGTTAAAGAAAACGATCGGTACACATTTGCTGCTTCGTAAAATGTGATAATGTTCATCGTGGCAAGTATGTTTAGTTGAGATTTGCACCCTTATCAACCTCATGGATCTAAAGCGGTATAAAATCTTCCTTAGCTGGATGTTTATATTTTTCAAAAATGTTGGATCACTGACCAAATGCCAAATGTTATTGGAAAAAATTGATAAAAAAGAGTTATTATATAACATGTACACCTATTTTTGAAACATCAATAAAACTTCAAATAAGACTAACGTCATTTTTTCGAAGGAATAACTAACAAAACAAACATCGGCGAAACACCCTGACAGCAGCATGTAATTAACTTTCCCATATTCCACCATACAGAACGGAACCTCCCTTTCCTTTTAGTCACGCCCGTGGATGATCGGTAGGGTCGGGTTTATCTGCGGACTATTTGCAAACATGTCACTCCGCTTTCTGTCTCCTGACAGATTTACATGCCTAACACCTTTCGAGTGAACAAACACCACAACAAACACAAAAAAGCAAACGAAACAAAGCAAAGGATGGCTAAAGGCGGGCCCTGCTCGACAAAGAAGCTGCGAAAAGGGAAAACAAGGGCTAATCTAGGCTTGCAGCACGCACTGGCACCTTTTTCGGCCGTGGCAGGACAAACGAAGGTGGCAAGAAGTATTCCCAAATGTGCGACATAAATTTAACGCCAAACGGCCCGGCCTCATCATCCCGCAGGAGGCCACACACACACACATGAACGGCTGGAGATGCTGTCAGGCAAAATTGTTAACAAGCTTTTCATCTCACTAGCTCGAGAGATACTTCATCGAGTCCTTTTTACCACTCTCCGCACGGTGCTCTCCTTTCTGGTTTCCGGGTTCTCCGTCTGCGTTGGGTTCGTTAGTTTCGTTGTTTCTTTTGACTGCTCAGCTAATAACACACACCCAAACAAGGCCGAACGAGCCTAATTCGATCGTTGACTTCTTGAGCGATAAGACGTCTTGTCCCGGGAGGAAGAGTCCTGCGTGAAAGGATATAGCTGAAAAATGAGACAGGCGAGAGAAAAAAGGGCACCAGAAATGCCACACCCGTACACATTTTTTAAAGGTCGCTCGCTGGAGGGTCCTCTAGAGTGAGACGCGCCGGAACCGCACTTGCACACCCGCTGGTGACAGTTTGTCTTGCCAGATGAAACAAACACCCCGCCAGCCCTCGGCCGACCGAATCGAATCCTCGGGAAAACAACAGCAACACACCCATACAACAACACAAAAAAAAACCCTTAAGCCCATCAAACCGTGAGCAGCAACGTCGGTTTCGCCCGTCGGCTCGGGCGTATTTGCGTGCTCCGTCTCACTCGCACTCCCACTGGCTCCCACTGGGTGGGTGGGAGGAAAAACTGCAATCTCGACAAACGGAACGGTTTATTAGAGAACCATTAGATCAACCTGACATATGTCACATGTGTCGCACGGGCGAAGCATTTTTCATGAACGATGAACTGCTTTTCCGCTCGGTCGGCTCGCTGAGCGTTGAGACCGCACACACACACACTAGTTGGCCCTCGCTTTCCCAGGAGTGAGTCAGGAGCACGGGAGCGCGTTCTGCAGCAGCCGGTTCACTCAATTTCGCCCGGATAAAACAAACGGAGAAGCAAAGAAGAAAGAAAGAAAACAAACGGAACGAAGCGAAGCCAATCGAAAGGATGTCTTTCCGGTTTCCGTCCCGGTGTCCCGGTCTGGGGCATTTTCGGTTTTGTGCCGCATGTGAGCCGTGTGAGAGTGGCTCACTTGTTTGTGCCCGTTCCGGTGACATTCGGCTATTTTATTTTTCTGATAGAAAAGCAATTCTTTTTCCCAAGGTTCTTGGGAACATCAGTTTCGTCCTTTGTTTTTGGGTTTATTTGAATTGACTCCTACAGCGCGCAATTCCAATTTAGCGGCGCTTGCCTAGTAGGCCACGAAAGGGAAAACGTAGCCATCCGCCACCGAAACCATCTCAAATGTCACAAACAAACAAACAAATTTCCATCTCCTTCTTCTGCGCTGGCAAAGGCGAGCTTTTCGCACACCACACAAAATTTCCCTCAAACCTCCTTTTTGGGTTTTGCTTTTAATCTTCACTTCAAGTTAGTACTTTGAGGCAGTACTGTGGCCGTTTTTGTTCCACTCCTCAACCTCGATGAACTCGTCAAAATACGCCGATTTCCGCTCAGTTTGGTCGATTACTACCCCTTTTTGTCAACGGTGTCGGTGCAAATAACACTTTCCGTCGTTCGGCGGGGGCCTTTTTTCCGGCCTTCTCCGTACGGTGGCTTTATTTATTTGTCTAATATGCCGCAGCGAATCAACGATGTACACAAACAAAGTAACAGATTGCCCGAATTCGCCGACCCAAACTGCGTTTCACGACCGAGGGTCTGTTTTCGTTGGTGTTGGCACACACATTTATAGTGTGGAAAATTAGGAGTGGGTTTCTGGGAGGATAACGAACTGGGTTGGAGATTTGAGGGTTTTTTTTCGTATAGGAAATTGACACTGGGAGATCATGTTTAGATATTCTTGAAATGTCATCTACGGCAAGTTGGTTTGCTTTGATGGATGAAAAGTCAGAACATCAATAGTTGAAACATTTCTTTATTTTCAATTCAATTTCAATGTTATTTAGTTGTTGTTTTCAAACAAAAAATCGATCCTAAATCTTACAAACATCGTTCTAAAACATATTTCCGTACACACCGCGCACGCGGTCGTAAATACTCAAAAGCATATCGTCGGCCTTTCGCTTTCGAGATACGGGCACGTCAATAATGCGTCGGCGGCGGGAGAACCAATCTGCATACCAATCGCACACACACACGATAACGATCTGCCTTGCGCAGGCAAAACAATCTGCGTGCGGGTAGTTTTCAACCCCTTTCCGGGCAGGGCTTGCATAATTAGCATTCCTCACGTCAACCACCGGCAGTTTGCAGAGATCGGCATCAATATCTGCAAAATGGCGGCCGAAAACTATGCTCACCGCACAGGCTGGATCCGGGGCCGGGGATTTTATGCACTACACACATTCAGATCACGTGCGTAGAAGCAGATTCTAGACGCAGGCTGCACAGGCTTATTGAACAGTGTGCTGGGCGGACAGACGAACGGATGGCCGGGAGACCTTTCGCTCTTAATGAGAATTGCCGATGTCATAATTTTATGGTACGATTTCAGCTGCTCGGCTCGGTGGTTCCCGGGTCGCGAGAAAGCGGATGGAGTGAACGACTAGCTAGTCTACGTTTAATCGGTCGAGAAGGATGTTTCGACTCGAAGTTCGTGCTGCATGGTGTTCTAGGCTGCCGGTCGAGTCGGGCTGCCGTACTCTCATCGCATCCCTCGTAGTGACGGGCATCTTTTGAATATTTCTCGCCGGATGCAACCGGAGCTTTTCATCATCTTTCGGGTCGGGAGCATGGAGGTTGATAAATTTCGACTTCAAAACTCATAAACCAACTCCGTGTCGAATGAATCGACCGTAAACGTGTGACCTGTGCGGTGCAGCGCAGCTCGACTGCAGGACGAATCCCACCATCTGGCGCAGAACCGTTGGAGTTCTGCACCGAACGACGGTGGTGATGCGCAACTGAATACAGCCAACAGCGGCCACAATATGAATTGTCGTAAAAGAGCACCAAAGTTACGTCCCTTGGTGCTTCCTCCCTCTCTCGGGACACTGATTTCAGCTAAAACAGATATTAAACCATAAATAGCCCATGCCTCCGTCCAGCTCGGGGGCACCTCAGCCGAATTTCGGGGGTGTGCATCGTGGATTCCGAAGGCATTCCGTCACCACCGTGTGCCGTTCGCTCACGCCACAGACAATCGAATGATAGCCGACAAGATGCACGATGTAATTTCACTTTATTAAAATCTTCCTCCGGGGCCAAAGCTCGCTCTGACCTGCCTGGGAGTCCGAGAATTGCACCGCAGATGTCTTTCGGTTATACGACTGCGGCACGGGATGGATTATTTGATCATAAATCAGGCATGATGGAGGTGGATGAACCGTCGACCTGCACTTTCCTGCAAACACGGGGCTGCTGCCATTGCTGCCATCGCCATCTTAGATATGGTGACAGGTTGCTGTGATTGAAGGAGTGATTGAAGCATCGAACGTGATTCAAGTGTATTATAAGATAAAGAGGAAAAAAAACCGATCATAATCCCAGTGCAGTATTGTTTGAAGCATTTTTTTTGTTGACAGTTTACGATGTTGGGAGTGATAAAAAATGGTTAAAAGTTATTGAAATTGTTTGAATAAGTTTATAAAATATGATTAAGCAATCTCAACTATTAAAGTCATTTTGGAAACGAGCTATTCCTCGATGACATTAACATTTTTGTTTCAATCATTTATTTGAGATCCATGTTTATACACAGAGTAGCTTAAGTTTTGATTTAATTTTGAAATATTATTCAAATAGTTGTTTTTTGAAGGATTTGGTTCTCAAACCAACAGCCTTTTTAAGCAGCTAAAATATTAACATAGAACATGAACCAAATGGATACGTTGTACGCCATTAGGAGAGTCTTTCGGACACTGAAGATAGGTTTATTCATGTTGAAGAAGCTCATTGCACTATGGATAAATTCATTGGAAATTGCTATTGATAGCGAAATTTGCTAACATACAGGAGTTTTCATCCATTCTTGAACAGTTCCCACAGTTAGAACAAATCGTCCGACTCAATGTTGAAATCCTTCCACCCATTCTTGAAGTGGCTATAATGCGTAGTTCAAAGATTGACCTGGAACAAGTCGATACAACGACGTCATTGGAAGTTTTCAACCTGACATGTTAAACACAGGGGGGAAGCCCTGTGTGGGAAATGTCATTTCAAGAATGGGTGGAAGGATTTCAACATAGAGTGGGACGATTTCTTCTAACTTCGGGAACTGTTCAAGAATGGATGAAAAATCCTGTAAGAGTCCTCCCCTCATTTATCCAACCGAACTGTTCGCCAATTGTTACTCATTTGTTACAACTCACCTGCTTTTTATTTTGCGACAGGAAATGAACTCCAGTAAATAATATTTACGTTCCCTTGCCGAAACAATAAACGGCCCCCACCGTCTCCAAAAGCCCCGAGACACAACGGCCGAGCGTGTGGATCCCCTGCGAAAAGTAGCAGGTATGGTAAATTAAAATCCCTCCCGGTTAGAGCACCATTAATTTGCCATCTCTTTACCGTCCGCGCCGGTAATGAAGGTAGCTACCGTTGCTACCGTGCGTCGTTTTGGTCCACTTGTCCGTCAGTCCGGTGTCGGTGTTGAGTGTTGGGTCAGGGCCGACTGCGGGCGACAAAAGTGCTACAGGGCGTGAGCGTAAGAAGCGCGCGTGGGTGGAATTTGCATTTGGGTCCATTCTTGCGGCGATCGATTTTTCGCGGTCACAGCGTCGAAACAGTCGAAACCATGAATAATTCATCGGTGCCCCGGGCGGCGGGCGTGCGGCCAGATTGCGGCCACTGGAATGACATTTCAGCCGCCGAGCATCCTGGCGCAGCATCTTGGGTTGCGCTCGGGAAAGCTCGGGCGCAACAGTTAAATCAAAAGTGCATACTTCTTAATTAGCATAAATATAAACAACGTCATAAAACAGGAGCGACGGTCGCATGTGTAATGTGTTTCTTAATGATGCTCATTGTGGTTACGTTCGCAGTGTTCAATTGTTCACTCTGTTCTACTTGTAACTTCAGTTATGAATGGTTTCGGTTAAAAGGTTTATTGGTTTCCGTAAGGAATGTTAATCACGAAACATTACGCATTTTAAACGCATTCCTGTCGGAATGGTCATTCGCATTTTGATGTTACATTTTACACCAATTATTTGATTTACTACAGAATACGACACAAAATTGGTAAAAAATAAATCACAATTATGATGGTTGCCGACTCATACACAATTCCACCGCGGGTATGTCTCATACCTTCATCTTCAACAGAAACGCATCAGGTTAATCCTTTTCGGAAGTGCTTATCCCAATTAGCTTCTGTGTAGGTCATCGAAGCTCAAATCTCCCAACGGCGCGCTCCACAGCCGCAGGGCCTTCGCTCGCTTGTAATTAGCGTCCAACGTCCCGACTTTTCGTAACTATTTTCACACATTAAATTTGTGCCCTGCAGGTGCGATGAGCCGGAAGCGGTGCCGCGACGTTGATGTCCCAACCGAACCATTTCTTCCACATGTGGGAGCACATCACCTCCACAAATGATGATAAAACACTCGCTTCCGATTCGTTGGCGTGCCGGTCGTTTGATTGCTTTCGGGCAGCTTTCAGTAACCCATTTACCGAACCTGTGGGTCGGTAGAATTTCCCAGGCTCCAACACCGGCGGGACTCATCCCATTGTGATCCCGTTTCTCGCGTCGTGGGATGCGATCAGCTCGTCAATCGCGCAGGTGCAAGAACACACCGGAACCTATGATTATCACCGTTTGGATTGGGCGAAGAAATGAAGATGATACAACGCGAACGGGAATCACCTTTCCCAGCGTATTTAGCCGGCGAAACGGGCTCAGTGCGAGTGGGCTGGTTAATGCAACGGAGGCAACCGGAAATTAAACTCTTCTCTATGGAGGAAGAAGTTAGCTTCTCGTCAAATGAATTGTTCGAGCTAGAAATGAAGCGGTTCGTTCACTGGACTGGATTATTATTTCCTGTACTAGACGAACGATGGAAGTGTGATGGACATTTAGAACAGTTTTGAATCGAATGAAAGCTGGCAAACAATTGCAGGAAGTCATTCGAACGGTTTTAGTCGATGACGTTGAGTTAATTTTTTGTTTAAGGAGTTCAAATAGAGTTTTGCATGTGATGTTTGACTTTACATGTTTTAATCGAAAGCGTCCCAACTTAACTATCCTTCTCTGGACTGAAGCTTTCAATAGCTACTTTATCCACATTGGCTTCCGGATTCGAGCTAGACTGAGAGTGACGACCCACTTGTGTAACTAGATGGATGAAAGTATTATTCAACCATTGCAGGGTTCACCAGGACTCTCACAAACCCTACACTTTTGGTCCCAAATCTATCATCAGAGCTGGAACTGGTGGGAGCTACCATTCATTAAGTGGCGACTGAATGTTCCTACCATTCCACAAGCAATCTGCTGAAAGATTAGCTTCAAACGAAGCTGAGTGGAGCTACGTGGGAGCTTCCTTTAAATGTTCTGTGATAGAACGCACGACGAATGGACTTTGGTGGCAACAGGATTAGATTCATAAATTGAAGGGTAACACAATTTAATTACTCCAAAGCTTATTGAACCAACAGCTCAAGTCAGTTTCTTAGTTGGCGTGTGTATTAGCATGATTAAATCTTTTGATGGATTTCACCTTTAACATATGATTCCAGGAATTTACATATGGTTCCAGATTTGTTCAAATTTTATTCCTCATCGAGTGGAATACATCGTTCATGTTTTCACATATCCATGAACCACCTTCATTACCGGCTGGAACAAATACAGTATTGAAGTTGTTGTTTCAAATCGCATCAAATAAATCCTTTTCCAAACAAGACTTTTATTTGACCCGTTTCGAGCCGTTTAGAGAATCAATTTCGAAGCGCATATGGATACCTGGAACCCATTACCCATGCTCGGGTTGGCCATACTTTCTTTTATTCATACACCAATCGTCGCTATGCTATGGGACCGATTTCTTCCACCTGGCTCGAAATAAGAGCTTCCTGCGCTGCAACAATCCCGCCCGTGTTTGCTCCCGTCCACCTCGAAGGGCAAGCGCCACAATTTCCCGTCCCGTTTAGCAGGCAAATCATACGTCCAAACAAAAAGACCAACACAAACGCCGAGTGAAATTATAAATCAAACATAACCGTAAAATTCAATTGCCTCCATATTGTTCGCCCCGAGAGATGTGAGTCCGGTCTGCAGATAATAACGATAAAAGGTAATGGGGCATCGTAGGGGCTGGGAAACGACTTCTGGGCGAGCGAGATGACTGCAGTGCGTTAGGTCGGCCGCGCTGCTAAACAACCGACCAGCGGAAGCCATTGTATATTTGTGCACGCAATTTAGTTTCACAATCTTAACCTGTGCGCGGGATCGGTCGCCACACGGCGGGTAATGACTGGTAGCTGGTTTTGTCGACACATGGCAATCATAAGCAATCGGTCGTTGATATGAAACGTTTTTCCGGGAAAGTGCGCCGCTAAATTGTTTGCCAGGCCCGCGAAATGGTGCCGCGGCTCGGTTCGGCCTGTTTGAGATGAGTTTTTGAAGGCACCACGCCACCAACAGTCCACAGTACATATCGTTTGCCGGTGCCGGTGGATTGTTTGCGGACGCTCAAACTCAACGCTCGGCATAACAAGCACTTTCAACAATTACCCGCGTGATCTTCACTTGGCGGGTCGTGTACAGCCGTGCGTTCCGCCATCGCCTCAATAAATCACTCGGAGCGTGCACTCACACACACACACACACACACACACACACACACACACACACACGGAGTGCAGTCGTGATTCCCTCGCATGCTTGCACCGAAAACGTCTCATCGAAAACGAGCTATGTTAGCTAATTAAGATTTTCAGAGATCCTCGCCCATCCGGCTCGAAAGACCCGAAAGACGAACCCGAAGGAATTCAAACACCCGGGCAACCACGCTGCCACCCGCAGCCACGACAGTGAGCTGATGAAGATGAGCATGTTTACAACTTCACCCGGCCCGAACCCACGGCAGCCCCCCTCCCGAAACCCCCCCGGCACATGTCCCGCGGCACATCCGCACAAATATCGCGCTAATTAAATTCCGCGAATGATTTTTCAAATTCTCACTCACTCCCATTATTGCCGCGCGTTCTGCCGGTTCGGGGTTGGGTAAAATGGCGTGCTGATTTTCGGAAAAGCGGCCGCGGCATCGCCTTCCGCAATGCAGCCCCCCCCCCCCACCCATGCCGACCTCCTCCCGAAACCGATTGCGAACCCTTTCCGCTTTAATGTCAGCCTAATTAAGCGAAACTGGCCGTTTTCCACTTGTCATTTCACAAGTCGTCAAATGGTGTTTAGAAATAAATGACGTTTGACAAATTATGCTGCCCCCGGGTCCGTGGAAGGACCGGAGCAGCACTACTCGGGCCCGGGCCGCGGTCTTCAAAACACTCCTTCGGCCGAATCGAACCGTGCTCGCGAGGATCGACGGGTTTCGTTAAAATACTTTCGCCGGCCGAGGATGATCGTATGAGCGGAGCGGGTTGGTTTTTTTCTCCTCTGCGCTCTGCGCTTCTCTGATGCCTCCGGCGCTCCCGGCCGTCGCTAATTGAGTGCCCGTCCTTCCCGTCGAAGCCGGGTTTCCACTCGCGTGGAGAACGGAAATCAGCGGCGTAATGATCTCCGACGGCCCGGGCGCGTTTGGCGGGTGTGGAAAATAATTTATCAATGCCACACCCGGGACGCTTCGGGACGATTTTTCATTTGGGTCCTCGGGTGCGATATCGGCGTCGGCCCCCCGGGGGCCCGGGCCGGATGGGTCAATGGGGTTTGCGATGAAAGAAAGGACATTTTTTTCGCTTCGTTTGCGGATCCAAGTGTTGATTGCAATGTCATTTGCAGCAGCTGAGCGGTGGATTGAAGCAGCGCGCATAATGTAGCGTGGAGTGCATGGATGGTAAAAACGAGAGGGTTTAATGGCTGTCTTAATTGGCTGTTACATTCAGCAGCAGTTTGAAACATCTAAGCATGTCTTAATGCAGAATATACCCTTAGAATATATCGTTTATATAAAATTGACGTCGGGCATAACCTATATTCAACAATACATATTATGAAGTGTTTATGAATCACCCTGTCATGATGATGCTTCCAGTAAAAATGTCTGCAGTTGGTTTGAAAAAAATATCAACTCAATCACAATCGGGTTTGAATCTATATAAAGCTAGTTTTGGAACGAACAAATCCTTTTAGACCTTTAAGAAATATCAGCTATTGGAATAAAAATTGGAACGAAGAGTTATAAAGGCTTTTAGATTGCAAATGCATATTATATCGGCTTACTCTTCAGAAGCACTTCGACTTGACAATCTCCAAAGCTCTACGCGTTCTTGGCTTCGTTGTTCGTGTTTATAAAGATTTTACGTTCGAAATTGTGGAAAATCTCTTTATTGTTCGTTGGTTCGTTCCATCATTTAGTTTGCTAGCACAGCTTGGTCACCACGATAACAAGATAGGATAGCCAGATTAGAATCTGTACAACGAAAACTCACAAATAAGCTATTCTATCGCTTGCCATGGTCTTTCAATTATTCCTTTCCTAACTACGCGTATTTTTCTACATAAGACCATTTCTGGAATTATTGACGACCCGTTTATTTTAAGTAAAGCAAACTTTCTAGGTCCAGGTAGACAGCTACGACTTAGACAATTATTTCGGCCAGATTATTGATCCACAATACATAGCGCCAGTGATCCAATAAGTCAAATGATGGGGCATAAATCCATATTAGTAATCTAGTTGATGTGAATTTGATGGTTAGCCAGCTTAAAAATTGCTTAATACCTCTTTTTTGACGTTCCCTAGCCTTATTAATGCGTTGTTTTTTGTCGTTATGTATTGTTATGTTATGTATTGTTATGTAGGCAATCTTTGCTAGGTAACGAGAATAAACATGAAATGAAATGAAATATTATTGAGCATTATTTTTGAGTTTTGGTTTGGTTCAATACAAATCACTTGAAACTGTCTTCTTAGAAATTCAAAACCATCAATTTTATCTCTATTGAGGGTGGGAGCTCCGGATAAAGGAAAGATCATGTGGGCAAACCACCAGGCCAACATTAAAGTGTTTCAAAACTACCCTTCTTGAACTCTTTCAATCTTTTCCTCGTCATTTTTTTCATGTTAAAGTCTAATGTTCAACCAATAATAATTGAAAAGCCACTATTCCATCCTGCAACTCCTTGTAAGCAAGTTCCAATAAATATCTCGTCTGAAATTCTACCTCAAATGTCAAACTTTCTTCTCAAACAAACGCTCGTTCGAATGCAATGCCAGCGTCATTCAGCTCCATCGCCCTCCCGAAACGCAAACATAGTAATGATCTGCCTGCCACCGAACAAACCTTAAGAGTAATTTAGTCCGTCAGTTGTTGCGGTGTCATAAGTTAAAGAGCCAACATAAATCACGCCCGAAGTGCGTGTCAGACCGGTGTCACTTAGCGTAGTCAACCGCGGTGAAACACGACGACGTACCCCTCCGCACGTCCGTTTTTTGTGTCACTGTTTGTTTCTTTCGAGTCAAGTTTTCTAGTTATTCGTAAATAGTTCACGTGCAGGATCACGCACCGTCGGCGCAGACGTCGCCGAAGGTGGGCCGTTCCTTTGCCAACCGGCCCAAAAGATCGACTCTCGCGAGATCGCGAGAGTGGGGAAACATTTTTCTTCGCGCTTCGAGAATCCGGAAAATCTCATAAATTATCTCGAGCCCCGGCACACACTCACACACACACACACACGCCCGTTGCACTCCTGCGACATCCTCCACGGCTTGTGTGGGGTGTAAATATGAACAACACATCTAACACATCACTTTGTCGAGTTGTCAAAATTTTCGAGCGAATTTCAGGTGCCATCGTTCGAGCTCGCGGCGCGCACATGGGCTTGTTACGCTGCCACCGATCCGGATCTGCTTTTTGCTGCAGCGTCTGCCCGGCGTCTGCCCGGTGGATCATTCATCCTCGTCTCGGGGAGGGTTGCATGTGTCTGCGAGTGCGTTCTGACGAAAGAAAAATCTCGTCGCCAGGTCGGAAAAACCGCGAGCGAAACGGGAGTTTCGCTCGGTTAGCATCGCAGGCACCAGCCAACAAAAAAAAAGAATATGCTCCGTTAAATTACAGGCAGTTGAGTTGGGTTGGGAAAGTAACAAAACACAAAATATCATTGGGCCACCGGCGGCGGGGACTGAATGCCACCACCATCGCCGGAGGGAGTCGAGCGAAAAAAGCGCCTAACCGTCGCGACACCAACGACGAAAATGACGACGACCGGGACGACGACGACGACGACGATGTGAATAATTAACTACGAAATTATGTGTCTTAATTACTTTGAAAATAATTTCGCTCCGTTTGAACTGTTTCGTCGATGCGATGGGGAACCGGAGCTTGAGTGAAGAAGAAAAATTAGCCCCGACACTTTGGTGCTCCAGCCATGATCAGCTGCCATGGGTGGCGCGAATTGATGGAGTGGGCTTCAATTTATCATGTTTTTGTTTAAAAGATTGCTGGAAAATGGAAGCTGTAGTGAGGAGCCAAGAGCAAATATTGGATCAAATTTTTACTTACTTTTTAATAAACTTAATCGAAGTTAGTAGCCTGAAAATGAACAAATTCGTTGTTGATATTGGTGACTTCATGAGTTAAACTTAAAACTTCTAGTTCTAGAACAGCTTACAGAAAATCTAGTTACATATAAATACAGAACTGATGATGGGCATGACTTTCAAAGTGTTAGGCTCATACAAAGTCATAAAAGTAAAGCAAAAAGAGATCATAAAAGCCAAAAACATTTCAGAACTTACCGTTTTTATGAAATTCGTATGCGTTCGGAAAGATAGAACAGTCTTTTGGTTGATTGATTTTGATTGATTTTTGAACAATATTTCTTCAACATTTGTTTAAATTATTGGTTCAACTTTCTTTATAGATTTGTCTCGATATTCTCATCAGCTTCTAATGAGTTTTCATAATTTTAAAATGTTTTTTTTTTAATTTCATGTTAAGTGGTATAAAAATACTCATGAGCTTATCCCAATATTTAACAAAAATAAATCATGTTTATTAAAATTGTCATATTAGATTTTGCATAAGTAAATGTTTCGCACAAATGAATCTCTTATGAAATCTAACAATATAAATCGCAGAGCTACCACGAAATTTATTTAATCTGTTTTGAGCAAATCCTCCGACCGGTAACCTGCCAGCAGGACCTCCTGCGAAGAAAGAGAAAGACACTGTGCCACAACGGAGCGAAGCTGCTGCGAGGGAAAAAAGCATCGCCGAAGATATCACTGCTGATCGCTTGACACTGACATCCGTGGAATGTCTTTCGCGGCTCCGTGGTGGATTTACGCACTCCCCTCCCCTACCACCCACCACCCCACGGAAGCGCATCGGGGGCGACGAGCGACGAACGACACGCGAAGGTATCACTCCACGCCTGTTTCTCGTTTTCTTCTCCGGCGAGCCAGAACCCGCACGATGAACACGGGGAATTCACAGTTCGCGAACGTTGGACCACACACACACACGGAGGCAGGCATGCACCAATGTGGGCAGGAGGCAGTTTTCCTTTCCGATTACGGTCGCGACTGACTTTGTGACATAATTATTGTAAAAAAAAACCCCCGAACCAAACCGTGTACGGGTTTTTCAATCTTTACTTGTTTGGGGTCGTACGAGAGCGCAAGATGAAATCATTTTCCGGTTTTTCGTGGAAGTCTCCACGGTGGAGACCCCGTCAGTGCTCTTAGGGCTGAAACCCACCGCCGGGAGAACCGGCGGCCACCCAGGGCCACCCGATGACGTCCGTGGTAGCCGATCCGGTAGCCGCCCTCGGTGGGAGAAAGTTATAATTTGAATGTTAACAAGCGCACAAATTTGTGCCGGGAATTACGAATCTCGCACGAGAGCTCGCGCGACGGGCGTCTGTGACGTGCGTCTGACAGCGCGCGGGGCGAACGGAGCGGGGGCAGTTGAGCCCTGTCCGCTCGTCTGCCACTTTACTGTCACTAAGTTGACAACTCTTTACGACGGTTGACTAACGCACTCGCGCAACGGGAGCAACGTGGCAGGATAATGCAATCCTGTGGTGACGTTTCTCCTTCGGGCGGAAGGTTGGGGCCGAAGTTTCCCACCCGACATGGGTCTTTTTCTCCGTTTTGTTTTTTGTTTTGTAATGAGCAAGCAACTGACAAACATTATAATCCCTGCCGGAGAATAATTTATTGCCGTATGAAACATTCATTAGCTGTGAATATTACACGGTCGCGTGTGGTGTGATTTCGATTTCACGGCTTTCGCGGTTTTTTATTGCTTGTGCCTTCCGTGCCGTCTAACTCAATTTCTATGTACACCTATGACAGGGCGAGATTTATGTACTTTTCGTTTTTGTTCACATTAGCGTGCCATTTGGAGCGGGATGATTGAAATGACAGTTGGTGGATGTAAACGGTGAAACGACAAATACACAATAATTCGGGTAAGGAAGGATGTCGCGTGGAAAATCACTTAGGTTTAAGTAATTTTGCCAAATGTATGTGTAGTGTGATATGTCTGCGGAATTTATAATTTGCGGAATTTATATTGTTTTTAATTTTAACGAATCTATTGTCATAACCTTTTAGTACAAAATTCAAGTAGCCTAAATCTTATTCTCGAGCAGTTTCTAGCAATCTAGCAGTCAACTTGTTTATATCCTAATGTGTAGAGTTCACTTGGATTCAAGAAGTTCTAGCTCCAAACTAACTTATAAATCTAACAATGTTAGCTACTAGCTGTCAAATTGTAGTATTTTTGGTGATCCAGATGTAATTTTTTTACATTATCTCTCAAATTAAATGCTGTATAGGTATACTTAAAAATATAGAAAAAATTAAATACATTTTAGTATAGAAACAAACCTATTGTACCACATTATGGCATCCCAATGAATGTTATCTGACATTGCTATTATCAGTCATTGAACCGAAGGCCATTGAGCTTCATAGCTTTGTGAAATAATGCGCACCCTAGAGCAATACATTCTCATTCATAATCTCTCCACATTACCCTGTCATACTTCATCACTGTAATTCGTCCAGTAAGCCCACGCGTGGATCGTTCCTTCGTTAGCTGATATCGCCGAGAATCGATCTCGTTCCTTACGGCTGTTCCTTCGAATGAAATTTTCCGCTTCTTGACCTTATCAATCGGCTCGCACCGTGTCCAAGACCAACGCCAGCCTAGGCAAGCTGGGTGAGCAGCAAAATTCAATTAAACTTTCTCACTCCTCACTCTCCCGCGGGAGAGCTAATCGGGGGCTTCGGGAAGAATCTCAACTGCAGATCGGGACGCCTTTGCCTTCACTCGTCCCCGATTCGCCACGCCTGTCATTTGCGCTTCATTAGAGCCTCCGAAACGGTTTTCGAGAACGCAGCACCAACGCCACCATGCCTGCCGGTGTGCGAAATCTTCATTCTCGCGATCGCGATCGAATCCGCGTCCTGCGCGAGAGAGAGAGTGAGACGGGACGAGATGCACGCGGGAAGCCCAACCACCTTAAGGCGTTTGCCGCCTGACATTTTTCAACATTAATTCCTCCCGAACCGTGCTCCAGATGATGGAGCTTGATTGCACGGGCACACCAACACAAGCTTAAGCGCGCTGCATTTGCATTCCGCACCGGGATCGGGGCGGCCCAAGTGCCGTGGCCGGGTCCTGCGGCGGGCATCCTGAATTCGCGGGTGCGGAGATGATTGACAGGCTCAAAGGAGCGGCTGAAAGCAGGCATCAGAACTAATTGAAAAATGCTTCAACGAAAGCGAACCGACCCGGGCACCGACCGCTGCATCCGTGTGCGTTTCGGCCACACGGCGACTGGTCGCCGACGGGCCTTTGGGGGCCACTCGTCGGCGACGGGCCAGGATCCTTCCAAATTCCCCCGACGACGTCGACGACGACGACCACGAAGTTACGAGCCGTGTCGGTGTGGTTTGTGCGTACGGGCGTGAGGGCGCTTTGTTCCGGTGTCAAAACATGTCTCGGGCTCATGATTGCTCATCGGTCCCGGTGCGAATGGCCGCCCACGTCGGTCGGGTGCCTGGTGCCGCTGGGTTAAGGTGCGCTTTGTGGCCCGGACAGGAACGAATGGGCATGATTTGGGACAAACGATTTTCATCAACATGCAGTCCAGTGGTTGGATTTGAGATGAGAGAAGGTTTTAATCCGCATGAAAATGTGATGGAAAACATGCGATTGTTCGTTTCAATCGCTTTCCAAGACTATTCTGTGCCTAAGCTGGCATTATGAATGTAGGATTATTTGAAATTTACTTATTTTATAGAGAAAAATTATCGCTAAAACTCTACAATTTCAAAGATTTCGATGTTTTCTGCGATATTATTACAACCTACTAAGTTTTCGTTTTGCTTTCGTTTGATTCAAGATTCCTATCAAGTTGTTAAGTTGGTTCTTGGTGCTAAATTTTCATGTTGTTGCCTATAATTAATTTTTGATTTCCACTTTGTCTTATCTACTGATTAAATGAGTGAATATTTTGATCATTTTTACATACAAATTAGTTTTTTTTAATCGAGGTGGTCCTTCGACAGTTTTTTATACATTTATACATTATTAGAAAATTCTATAGTTTCATGTAAAGTTAAATGTAAAATGGGACGTTTAATGGACATGGTATACAGAGAGCGGGCCAGTAAGAAAGATATATAGATTTAAAGAGAGAAAAAGAGAGACAGAGAGTAAGAGAGAGAGAGAGAGAGAGAGAGAGAGATAGTGTAAATGGTATACATTATTCCAATGCAGTATACGACCACATGATGAAAATCTTTCTAAAAGATATATTGGAAAAATGACAAATTGAAACAAGTTAAGTCACATTATTTAAGTCTAGTTTACGCAATATGAATCAACGTCAGGACACTCATTGAAGGCTGGTGAAATGTTTACCGATACAGATTACAACTCTTATTATACAAAAAATAGCAGAAGATACAAGTGGCTTAATCAAATTGTATATAAGATATCGTAATTCAACAAAAGCAAACTACGTTACTCATAAAAATCATATTCAACATAAAAATAATGAATAAACAAGTATAAACTCATGTAATGTTCCTTGAATAACGAAAAAAATGGAGAATACGGGTGAAACTTACCCAGCAAAAAGCGAAAACATACAAGCATTCCTCTGGTCCATAATTATCCCCTTCACTATTCCCATCCGTTTTGTTTACACCAACATGCAAGAGCTGTACAAATTGTCGAAAAGTAAGCACACACCGTCACAAACACACCCAAAATGGCCTCCGAGCTCACCCCAAAATGAGATAACATTTCACATCGTACTACAATTTCCCATTAGCTGCGCTTTCCATTTCGCCGTACCGGGGGGGGCCACGAAAACTGTCGATAATGTCTGCCGTCCATTGCAGCGTTGACGATGACGATGATGGGGCTGTTGATGTGCCCTGAGCTGCACACATGACACCAACAACAAACAGAGAGGCGAAAAATCCACACTCACTCACTCACCGCGGCCGCCGCCTCATAATGACAATTAACGATTATAATGTGCGGTATCCGTGGCAGACGGCGGCTACCCACGACCGAAGGTGCCATCATCATGACCTTGCGGCCGTCACCAAACGCCACCTCGAGGCTCGAGGTTTCGGGCAAATTGTATCTGATGGCTGTACTCGCACCCGATATCATAATTATCTGATAACGATCTTTCCGTCCGGCCAACCAGAGCGTTTTGGGGGCTGTTTGTTGAAGAACAGTTTTTTTGTGTTCGTTCCTAGACGCTTTCGCCCGGGGGTTTCGGGTTGGCCCACCGGTAGCCGGGCATTTGTCTCGCCAATTTGACGAATTTCTGTTTCCGTCCCCGGGAAAACATTGAAACTTGTCCACCTCCATCATTACGGGCCATCACGGTCGGCTAATGGTACCATTATGATATGTTGCTGTCGCTGTCCCCACTCGACGATCGACGTTCTGCCGTTTTGTAGTCCGGTGCGTATCACATCGTGTGTATCGCTTTGTAACCGATCCTCGCGTAACCGCGCAGTGTGTCTCACTCGGTGCGGATGGAGCAATTTTCGAACTTCCTGAAACAATTTGTCAAAGCGCTGAACGTGACCCAAAAGCGCACTCACACACGCACAAATAGGTAAATTGAGTGGCTGAAAAAAGGTCGGCTCTATTTTATCAGCCACAAATATCTTTTGTTTGGATAGCCCGGTGAGAGTGATTAGGGTAAATATATATGTTGGTTTTATCTGCTTCACGTTCATCAATCATGGCCGACTGCAACTGCTCCCGGCCGGTGGACACAGAAGTCGTTCGGAAGTGAGCGTCAGGTGAGGGATGTCTCTGACACGTACCACATGCAGGCCCACCCACACGCCGGGCGAGTGTGTTGCGGCTTAACATCTTAACACGTGTAGCAGTATATCACGTGGCAAACATAACACGCTTCCGACGGGAGTCTTGGAGTCGGATGTATATCGGCGTAATGATCATCCGAAACCTTCCCTGTTCCAGTTTCTATCCGCGATTCTTAAGCTTATTAGATGCCGTTTTGGAGTGATACATTTGAAGCTAAGCGCAAGTGATGGAAAGTCGGAACTAAGGATGGGCGTCAGATGAGATCTAGACTTTGAAGACCAAGAGGAAACAGAATAGGAAGTGGATGTTCCTGCAACATCTATCAATAAACAGTAAACTCCTTAAGTATAAGTATTATTACGAGTAGACTATGGACACATCTTTCATTGTGACTTGTTATTTTTTCTGTACAGTATGGTAGCTTTATCTTCAATCCGCCTCAAGCGAGTCCTTATATGTCCCCTCCACCGGCTAAAATTACCATAAAACGCTCCAACCTGTAGTCACCGAACGCTCAGCCCAACTTCGACGCTTGTTTCCAGCGACCATAACTCATCTGGAGGCGTCAGAACGCAGCAAGTGATCATTTAACGAAAAACGCTTCAACACACATCCAACCAACCGGTTACACAGAACCGTTCCGATGCATTCGAATGCTAATATTTCCCCAACGGCACTGTGCGAAGCAAAAGAAAAAAGTATGACAAACGCCCAATGACCTGCATCCGCACGAAACAGCCTAGCCGGAATCATCCAACCCGAAAAAAAAGAAAACAAATCCCTGGGTCGGTCGGGAGGATTTGTTCTGGAAACGGTGAACCAGTTCGTATCAGCCGCCGCGGCGGTGCGGAAAGGACACGGACAGAGAGATAAAAACGGAAATTAAATATTCATAAATGAAAAAGACCCATCGAAAGCTACGCGGCCATCATTTAACTCGCGGCTGACACATACCGCCACGAGACACACACACACAAACACGATAAACGGCAAAACGGCAATCCCGAAAACCGATGCCATCGTTCCTTCCTCGGTTGGAACAGGATCCGCCGGGATCATTAATCATTTTGTAATTAATGAAAACAAACATATATCATCCTCATTAGTTAAAAAACATATTAATAAGAATTATTGATGATACTTGGCGTTCCGATTCCGATCGAACCGGTGTGGGTGCGTGTCTGGGCACATTGCAGGACCAACCTGCACCGTCCTGTCACCGAGCGGACTGAAGTCGACCGTGACGCGAGCACTAGCGTGTGTCAAGACGCGTCGCTACGAACGCGTTTCAACGGACTTATTAGGAACCGTTGATAGATACACGCTCCGGAGGTCAGGGCAATAGGAGCTGTATGTACCGATCGAATGGCCGAGAATGACGATTGGGATAGTTGAAGCAAATTAGAGAGCGAGAGCGAGCTGATGCATCAACCGAGATGGATGGCTCGGTTTGGCGTGGATTAAGGGCACATTTTTCATCACTCCGTTGTCAATGAATCAGGCTGTGGTGACATTGGACGCTTATTAGCTCACGAGCATCTCACGCACTGCGATAGGAACAGGTTGTTTTGTATCAATTAAAAATAAATGAAATAATATCTTCTACACAGATTTATCGAACTAGCATTTGATGCTCTTTTCATGGTAATTATATTTTGGTTTTAACTAGTTCCGTTTACTTTGTTTAGTTTATAACGTTTTGCCTAATTTGCTATAAATTTATGCAATGTTTTGTTGTTTCAACACTTGATTATCTTCTTTGGTCATTCACTCTAGTATTTCTCTCTCTCTCTCTCTCTAATCAGTGCAAAGTCTAGTTTCTTTTCCTTTTTTTATCTGAATAAACTCCAAATGGTTGAGCTTTACATTTCTTCAACAAACTATGCGAGATTAATGACATTCCCTTTCCCTCATGAAAGCATCGCTCGTTGAGCAACAAAAGCGTGTTGGATTAAACAAAAAATGATTCAATTGAAACCAGGTAGCGAGTTTCTCTAGCCAACCAATACCCGATCAATTCGGATCAGCCGGATCGTTTCAAATCAATTCGCTGCCCACAGCCCCAAAAGCACAGCTGCTCCGAGCGAGAGTAGAGAAAAAAACGCACACCCGCATCGCGCACACGCAGTCGCATCATTAATCACGCCACGCCGAAACATTTCCTATTCCAGCGAAAACCAACGCGCCGTACAGCTCAATAAAGCCCGCGCGCGCATATTTGTTTTGTCCATCCTTCAACAAGTTCTCGACTCGGGTCGACACCACGGACCACGCACTGCCAGGCTTTTCCCGGGGCACGCAAGCACCCGAGCATGCGGGGCTTGATTTTCCCAGAGCCAGAACATGTGATCCCATCCTGCCGTTGCCGGCCATCATTAGCTCGGTATCCTTCCCGGTAGCTCAGCGGGTGGGGTGGCGAAGAGTTTGTAGCCCCGGCCAGGAACCTGTACGGTTACCTGCTACAATCAGCTATTATTTTGCACCAATAGCACAACAAAGCCGTTTGTTTGCTTTCGCTTCGTTGGTTTGGTTGGGTTGAGGAAGATAAATGATTCCGGTGAGCTCTCCATGTCCATGTGCGTCCCAAACAGTAGTCATTTAACAGATGGGGACAACAGCAACAGCAACACCCGTCGAAAAACCAGCTGGACAATGTCTTTCGCCCCGGCAGAGGACTCATTTCGGCAAGCCATTTTCACCCAGAAATCGGTAACCGAAGGGAAAGACTTTCGTAACAGCGACACTGCGGCGGCTGTCGTCACTTAGTGCAATAAAAATGACCATCCATCAAGTGCTCCGAACGCCGGCAGTGTAGTGCAGCAGCAGCCCGATGCAGCGCGACCTCAAATTAACTTATCTTACGCCAGTGCGCCCGGCAAGACGGGGTCGCATTCTAACGAACTATTTCGCCACATTCCGCGCGCATTTTCGCCCGCTTCATTTAGCGCGCGCACACACACACGCATGCACGCTGCGCAATGCCGCAATTAGAAACAGTCGACGGTGCTCGGCCGAAACGTGTTGAAATGCATCTCGAACGTCGCGAATTTTCGCGTGCAGCGCAGCAGCAGCCGTGTCGGTAATTGGTCGTAAAATTTGGTGCGCTTCATATCCCCCATAAGCCCGCACCAGGTCCGGGGCTCGATGATTGATTGAAGAATGCATTTTTCGCTCGGGCATTCTTCTCGCCCGTGCGCAGGAAATGCCAAATTGAAGTGTCATCTCAGTGGGATCGTACGGCAACGGCTGGGTCTCCTGCGAGCGCTGCATCCCGCGCGCAATTCCAAGGTTCATCACTCACACGTCTGTCACACCTTCACGCACCGCTGAAGGTTGCATAAAATCACTTCCAAGGGGAGCACTTCACGGCTGTGTTCACGACACAATGCACAAAGGGCGCAAAGGCGACATAAAAATGCAAACGACTCGAGTGCGAGTGTTTTCGGTGCGATTTGTGATTGATTTGCTAATTGGGGGCCGGCTCGTGGGGGGGCGATCGAAGGAAATGAGTTCCACTCCCCGACCCGCGGCAGAACGCGTCCACCGACCGACCGGGCGTGCGCAGTAAAGCGACAAATTGGTTTCAGCCATTGTCTTTCCGCTGCGCTGCGGAGACGCCGTTCGCCGTGCGAACACGCGAATAGGAATAGGGTGTGAATAAATGGGTGTTTTTTTTTGGTGTGGCGAGTTGGGGGTGCATCTTGATGGTTTCTTTCTTCTTTTGCGCCCAGTAGTTCTGTTTAAGTTTCGAATCGTTTCCATGCGATGTATGTTGGCTTACATCAGATAAAGGAAGAGTGTGTTCCTTTAAACACTATTCACATTGTTGGATTGATTGTTCCGATTGCCGTAATTTTGATATTGTTTTTACTTTTACAATATTTTTAAGGCCACTTATAACGAATTTGTTTTAAAGCAATGCAATTGTAGTATATTCTCTGATAAAAATATTCATTGTATACTAAAGTGCGTTTAATTTTAACTCATTCGGTGTTGACAGAAGTAAATAGGATAGGATTATGTCATTATTTCTAATTTATAAATTTTTTGTTTTGCGTCTGAATAGAGTTATATCTTGAGAAACCTCAATGGTGGACAAGTTTTTAGTTAACTACATAAGTAAACGAATAATAATTTTAGAATAAAAATAGTCTTGAAAAGTAAAAATTATTCGATAGACTTAATTTATCATCTCTCTGTCATCAGTAAAAGCTATTGTTACAGCCAATTATAAACAATAACAGCTAATAATCAAGAATACGATAGATAATGAAAAAATGTAGTAAAAAAAACTCAGAACGGTTAACAAATCAATAAATAAAATAACATAAAACAAAAAACAAACAAATAAATCTAAAATTGTATTTTTATTGGAAAAAACAATCAAAACAGTTTCTGATAAACATTGTAAAATAGCATTAAATATAGCAACAGATTAAGTAAACTTTACAATTTTCAGGATCTTTAGTCATCGAGTTAATCATCGAAAGTTTGATCCTGGCCGAACTCCCTCGAGACTTTGCGCGAGGTTCATCCGAAAGGTTCATTTATTATCTTCACGTTCGCTCCGACACGGTCAGCTGCGCTTTCGTTAATTTCATCCTGGAAGCAACTTCCAGCGCCCCCACGCGCTCGGGGGAGCAAGCAATATTTTCATTCCATTCATTAGTTCCGTCTAAACGCGATTTTAAATCGTTTCTCAACTTTTACCCCTTATCTCTCGCTCTTTCCGCCTATTCTGCCTCTGTACTGCCGAACTCGACGATTTCCGTGTCCATCCCTTTGGTGGGAGTGGGATTTCGGGAAAACTTTCAACCCTAACCTTGCCCATACCGTGGAAAGGGTTGTTTGCTAAACGGTGGTCGAAATGGGTGGAAAATCGTTAGGCCCGAACAATGGTGAGTCCGGTGAGAGTGCCAGGGTGGAGGGGGGTTGCAAAAGGGAAGAAGAAGGGCAACCAATCCTATTACCCTTTGATTGTTAGAGCGAAACCGAACCGAGATAAGCAATGGGAGAAACACGAGCCGCCTGCCCCGGGTCGAGCAGGAAAACGGAAACAGTTGCGAGAGCAATTCATTTTTAAATAACTTTGTCGCCAAGGGAATCGAAAGGATTTCCCAAACCCCCTCCATGGCACCTTGCGCCTATCCGGGTCGGCAAATTTCGTCGGCAAAGATCGATGCGTTGGATGAAGCGGTCCCGTCAGCAGAAAAAAGGGACGGAACTGGCTGCTGACTCGGTGGAAATGAAGTGATCCATTTGGAACGATGTTATTTAAATGATAATTTCGATGTCAACATTTTATTTTATTGTCCTCCGGCAGTGCCCGCCGCCGGATCCCTCACAAGCGCGTGTGGTGGTGAGAGCGAGACAGCGCGGAAGAGCTAAATTTGAATCACTGGCGATGGTGTCGAAGTTCGGGTGGGCCTTGCTCTGCAACGCCCGGATGGTTGATTTTTGCGGCAGCAGAGCAGAGCGCACATTACGACCATCTGGTTTTGATTGTTTGGCGAAGTTTCCCCGGCATTTCAACGGCGTTTCGGAAGTTGATGAAAGGTCGGGTTCGCAACGTGTCAAACGAGCAACTTTTTCGGTCGGCAAAACGGATGTTTGGCGAAAAGTTGTGGCGATTCGTCGCCGACGTCGCCGGAGAGGGATCGGAGGGAGCAAAACATCTGGAGGTCATCGTAGGGGGGTGTCTAAATCTGCCCATCATTAAGTGGATGTAGTCGGTGTCGGTTTTCTCGGTACACAATGACATCTTACTCCGTGAGGCGATGCGCGAAGTCAATTAGCTTTCATGGTTTTCATTCGGTCGATGGTGGTTATTGGAAGTTAAATATGATATACTCCGATCCAAGTTTTCTAAAGTTTGGCTCCTGTCACGTGGTGAAGGCTGGGCTCTAATGATTATGACGATGAGAGATGAATGACTCAGTGGAGATCTATTTTTGAGGGATATTGCATAAATCTAATTCATTAGAAGGACGATTTTTGGAGAGAGTGTCATTTCGATTCAAATAACCTTCGAGCAAATAGCATCCTTCCATTATGTAATGATGCAAAACCTGAAAAGTTGAGCTGTAACAAATTGAATTTGGATCAAATAGCAACCTGGAAATATTTGGCGAACGACTGGAGATGGATTTGGTTGCTAAAACTAAAAAAATACCCTATTTTTGGGACATCCCTTTGATCGCTAAGGAGATCTAGCCTTCAACTATATGAAATCATGTACAATATTCATATATACATGTACGAAGGTCTTAAATAAATTGTAAAAATAGCAATTTCAACATTATTAAACATTATTTCTAGGAAAGAATCTACTTTTGTAATGATTATTTTTTGTTAAATGTTCAATAAGATTGTTGAGAATGTAGTTTCCTTCCTAAGAAATAGTTTCCTTCAAAGTATACCAATCATCTCTCCAAAAACTCACCTTCACCCGTCGATCGAAGTGATAAATAAAACTTTGACCTGAATTTCTTTTCCGACCCACCGAATACTTTTCATTCTCATAAATAAAACTCGAAAATTCACGCTAACCCCATTCCCCAACAGGAAAGACTCGTTTGCGCAGTGCGCCAGTTCCTGCGCCGATGGGTGAAAAATTAATCGCTTTCAAATATTTCACTCACCGTGCGGCGTTTGATTGGTGATAGATAGTGCAAATCGCAGCTACCGATTCTCGCCCGCCACCCACCGATTGCTTAATCATGCTCCGCCGCAATACCGGGCCTCAAAACCGGATGAAGCCCTGGATGGGGGCGCCGATGAAGAAATAGCTGAAATGTTTCGAAAAATTCAAATTCCATCCTCCCAAACGCGCCCACATTCCGCCCGTTGTGGAGGAATCGCTGCCCGCCTGTTGTGTGGCTGTTGCTTGCCCAGGACAACGAACGAACGGACACCTCATACGGGCAACGAAGCCCCGAACAAAATGCCACCCGCCGTGACGATATTTCATCGCACCTGGGTTCGTTTTTTGGACGATAGAACCACGATGCAGTCACACATGCGTGCGCAATAAATACCTGCGCGAGTTATCATCTTGAAGTTATGGAACTCTTTCCGTTAAATTGGTACAGTTCGAGAGGGCTTCCTGGAAATGCTTGAGCTGTACAACATGTCCACAAACACATCCCCTTTTCATTGCTGCAGGTTCATCAAAATAAAGGGAAATAAACGAATCCACTAGACGAGATCGTCTCATTATTGACCCATTCCTCAACGGCAAGCTGTCCGCGCTGTGGACGAACCCGCGATCTCGCCCGGACCACGCGTGTAAGACAGGGTTCTCCGAGGGTTCCTCCGTTCATCATCACCGGGGCGATCATAAAGATGAAATATAAACTCAAACCTTTCAACGCAGGCCGGCAGGTCCGGTGCCTAGCCGGATTAGACCCATCGCTCGAACCCCCGCCGATTTGTTTCGGGTGTCCGGCGATCCGTCACAGCGAACCCAATGGCGAAGATGTTCTTGCTCTGCGGGCTGATAAAATTCAATTTCCATCCAGCGCGCCTGTGTGTAGCAAATGAACTCAAACCGATCGATTCGAGCCGAGCCGAACAAAGAACGCTTCGCCCGCGACGTGTAAGACGACGTTCCTTGTCCCGGCCGGGCCCGAGTGACGTTTATCAATCTGTCAGACTGCAGGTCGTCCGCAAGTACTGCGCCGTTCCGCACGCGCGCGCCTCATCTTTGGGCGAAATAAATGTGCGTTAATAAATTACTCCGTTTGTTTGATTGTTTGTTTTCAATTTGTTTCCATTTGACGTGTATGTTTTTGCGTTTGGTTGTGCTTTTTTATTGTTCTTTTCTGTGTGGATGTGTATGTGTGTGTGTTGTTCTTCCTTCTCCACTAACTGCCCAGCCAGCTGATGGATTGGGCGCGCTCGATCGATCGATGGACGGACGGATTTCGGTATCGGTTCGCCCGTTCCAGGAACGGCGCTGAAAAATGGGACCAATTTACGGGAATTTGTTCCACGGCTCCGAGTGGTGCCCGCGGAAGGTGTACAACCTGTTCTGACGCGCTCCTGGGGTCAAAGAGCGCCACCAGAAGAGCCCGGCCGAGAAGGGCGGGAAGCACAAGGATAAACCGTTGAAAATCTGTAAATGTAGGTGATGAACGGAGCACAATGAGCGTCGCGTCGTCAGGATGAGACCCGAGGCTGAAGGCAACGCAACGGTAGTTACAGGGGTATGACCCCTTCAATATTTCATCATTAGCGTAAGCAGTTCATAAACGTCCGTGCGATGAGAGGCGGTGAGATGGGCACAATGAACAAGTTACAGACTAGGACACACTTTTTCGAGTGAATAACTTAGGTGTTTGTAGCTTGAACTGAAAACTTCATACAAATTCTTGTATGTACATAGTTTGAAGTTGTTTTTTTGCTTAAAAGGTGTGTCTAATATTTGAGTTATTATTACAATACATTCTAAGTTAATCACCGGACTTATAAGAGACGAAAGAAGTCCAAAAGGTTCAAAGTTCCTAGAAGCCTTGCAAAGAACAAGAGTAGATCTATGTACATTTTTCGATATTTTTGATCTTCTCGAACAGCAACAAGCGTGACTTTGAAAGTTAATCAAACCAAAATGTTTCGAGAACCAAACCAAACTGAGAAAGTAAAGCTCACTCGTGAAGCTTTCAATATAACCAACTCCACTCCACACCATTTCAACGTTACTACTCCACTTAGCAATCGTAATACGATACTCCAGTAATCGTATGAATTATTGCCAACAACTTCCTCCCAGGATGGTTTGTATTCCTCACATTCTCGCATTCTCCCGCACCCATCCAATCACCCATGACAAGGGCGAATTCCAAAGCCGAAACAGCCTCCTCCCGCTCGCAACCTACCCACAAGGACACCGAAAATGATGCAAATGACAGGGACGTGCCGTGAAGAATCGTCCCAACGCCTCCTACCAAGAGTGAAGCGAAACGAACTAAAAAAAATGCAATCCATAAAAAATGAACAAAACAATACCATTCCTGCAGACGGAGACGGAGGACGGAACAAATTCCGAATGCCAGCGCATAAACAGAGCGAGAGAGAGAGAGAAAGAGAGAGAGAGAGAGAGAGAGGGAGAGCGAACTGGTGGAATAAGAAACACCAAACTTCATCGCGCTTCATCGCTCTCGGGTCACATAAATCTTTGACCCTTCCCGGTGCGATCCTTCCGTTCCGGAACCCACCGAGTTCCTTCGCACCGCGAACCCACCGAGAGTTTCGCTCTCGGTGGGTTGTTTCTTTTTTCGCGGACGCCTACTCACACGCCTTCCTCTACGCGCGCTGCAAGGACACCCACGAAGCGCGAGAAAGTTTTCTTCTTTCGAAAAACTAACCATTGGACTTGGAGACGCGCGCATATCCTGTTACCGGGGATCGCTTATCGTGTAGGATCCTTAGGGCGCGTCCTGTTTCAGAGAAAGGGAAACCCTCATTAGGCCACTTTCTCGTGTCCACATTGATGTTAGGGTGGATATTAGGTTAGGAAAATCTATTATCAGTCTGTCGTATAAGCAGTCGTGAAAGAATCAAAGTCCATTGTGCTAATGTTGCAAACATAAACTTCAAAATTCAAGCCTAATTTCCGCATACGTGCGCCACAGAAGTGTGTCATACAACCGAACTTCCTTTTCTCTGCTCTCCTAACTCTCGGCTCGGTTCTCGGCTTAGCCGCAAAAACGGATGCAGCACATAGTGCGCCACGAACGCCGGATCGAGGGTCGGCGTGCAGCAGCATAAATATTTCCGTTTCGGTGGAGTGTAAAATTTTAATAAGATCGCGTTTTTCAACAGTTGCTCTCTTTGCTCGCGTTCTCGCATTTCTCCGGTGAAGGTTTACTCTCTCTCTCTCTCCCTCTCGTTCGTTTGTCAACTCTACGTTATTGCCATTTGAACGCGCCATCACATGATCGTATGTTTTTATCACGTTCCTGTGTTTCGGCTGTGTTTTTTCCCCGAGACCTGGTTTGCTTCTGTATGAGATGCGTTTTTTTGTGTTTGGTGTTGTTATTATTGCTCTAAAGCATGGCCACACACAGCCGTGTGCACAGATGCACGCGCCCTCGCCCGGCCCGCGTCGGTTATGCTCCGGTTGCACGGGCACGCATAAATTATGCCGACGAAGGGAGAGCCCGGGTCCCGGGGACCTCAATATTTGGGTTTGCCGGTGTCGGATTCTCGATGCTGCACTTGATCTTTGCTTTTGTCTGCTTCTAATCTTCTCCCTCGCACAGGAACAGTTCCCGTTCCCTAAGCACGCACTCCGCTGAAGGACCCATTTTGGCATGTTTCTCTCACCCACTCCGCGTGACACTATTTCTCATGTTCGACCTGCCGACTTCCTTCGCGCCCGAGTTCCTGTTCCCACCCGGGGGCCCCTTCCCGGCTTAGGCACATCGATCAACACGATCGTTACTGTGTTACTGTTGCGCCGGAGATTTGTTTGTTTGTTTGTAGCGCTGTCGTACGGCCGCCGGGGCACCAGCATCAGAATGTGTCTTATTGTCCGGGGCGTACATGCCCTTGGGCCACGGGCACCGGCGTGGGTGGCAACGACGAGGGTGGCCCGGCTCGGATGCGTTCGGAATGTGAAGTTCGTGATAATTATGACGTGCGACGCGTGATGCGAAAACGGGTCGCTAACGATCGGGATTGCGCGTAAAAATTGTTTCGCTTTGTGTGGGAATGTTTTGCGTGTTTAGGTGACAGGCTGTTGTTGGGTCAGTTTTTTGTTTAACAATGAAGCTTTTTTATTATTTACATTGTACTAAAAAGTATTTAAGAAACGTTACTGGAAGAAAAAAACAGAGAACTGGGAAAAGTGTATCTGTTCTCTGTTTTTCTCTTCCATTCAATTTTTTTTCATTTTTGAGATTAAATCATACGATTTTCACATTGCAATGAATTGGTATTAGTGTGCTTATCTGTTTGTACCAATTTAAATCTTATCTGTTTGTACCAAATTTTTGTAAGTGAATTTAAACTGATTTTTAAAGTTTTCCTTAGTTTTGTAAATAAATCTTCAATTAATCCCTAAATTACTTATTAAATTAAATTTTATATTAAAGTATTTGTTATTTGTTATTTATTTATTAAATTTTTCGGCCTTGGGGCTACACAAACTACAATTTATACTAGCTTAACAAACTTAATACTAAAGAAATAATAGAACTTTAAGCCCAACTTTATGTTTAATAGTCTCTGCTGCGAATAAAAATTAGGAACGGGAAGAATATACAGAGGAAAGTTTAAGACGTGAAAGTATTAGTGTGCTAGAAGCAGTATTTTGAACTGTCTACTCATTTCTATTGAATTTTTACTCAAATTTCATTGTTTTTGTCTGCGTAAATGTCGATTTGGTCTTTTTAATCGTAATTTAAATTTATAACTTTTTATCATGTTCATGTTTAATATTTATTATGATAGAAGATCAGCTGGACTTTTTTTCAAAAGGCTGCCATTTCGGTTATAAAATAAATCGAGATTGACTGGAATTGAATAAAAACAGTGCAACAATATACTCGTTTTGATTTTTTGAATAAAAACTCTTGCTTATATTTCATGAAGCATACCCCTAGAGAAGTATAGGATGCCTCAATATCTTTAGATGTATATGATATATGTTGAATTAGCTCCTGTAATCCATTACAATCAAATATTTTCATATTCATCCATGTTCTGATCGATGCTCTCTCAAATTGCGTGACTTTGCCAGAAACGGTTTCCCACGGCAGCAAAAAAAAGAAACTCACACATCCGGCGAATAGCAACAAATTACTCCCGAGACACCGGAACGCAGGAAAACCAGCGCCGCGTTTCGACGTCCGATAAATCAATCTCCCAGCCCAGCCGACGACAAATGTACCGCGCCCAGCAGCAGAAATCAATTGATTCCGCCGGTCCCATTCCCGGGACACTTGTCGAACGCAGCGCGCTTGGCAGCATCACCATCAACTGCGTTGGCCACGGGTGATGGGAAAATTGTGCAAAAATCGATTCCGCGATTGGAAAACGCTTCCCCAGGGAGGATCGGGTTTTTCCGTCCCGTGCACGAGCTAAGAAAGCGCACACGTCATCTGGTGGGAGCGGCACAGTGGAAAAGTCACACACACCTACCCACACAAATACACCCCTAGAGCAAAGGCTGAGATGGATGAATACGAAAAACAATCACACCGCCACCGTCGCGCCTCCACGCCGTGCGAAAAGGGGGCGAAAAAAAAGGGCGCGGCACCCACCCGAGGGATCGAACGAAAAAGAAATCGAGCTCAATTACGAAGTGCCACTTTACCGCTTAATCCTCGCAGAACAAGTGTTAGACATTAGCTAAATTGATATAATTTATCGCTTTCCGTTCGGGTGTGTTTCTTGGGTTCATTTTTCCCCCTACCCGGGCCGTCTTTGCTGCGCGCGTTCGCCCTAGCTGCTTTTCCCATTTTCCCGACCCGACCGGAGGGGATGCTGCGGTGTTGTTCCCCGTCCGTCCTTCGCGCCGGTATCGTTTCACGCTTGTTACGACACCGTGATTCACCGCCCGGGTGTCCCGTCGAGTTTGGTGTGATTTTTGGCTTTTACCCGTCGGGCCGTTTCCGCTCGCACGTCGGATTTGTGAGGACTTTTCCCGGTGCGATGTTTCGTCCCGGGAGCCGTGTTTGCGTTTGTGGATTGAGCGGGCTCCCGGTGGCTGGTATGGCGAGGTGCTTCATGTGGATTAATTGATGGCTTATTGTTGTCTTTTTATTTGCTTATTGATCTATAGGTGAGGGATTAAGAGCCTGTTGAAGATAAGTATGTGGTTGAACAAAGATTAAAGTTGATTAAAATCAATTAAAACTTCACGTGGTATATGACAAGATTTTGCTATTTATTGCGATATGGTATCTTTTATATTGCTAATGTGATCTCCCATGTGTTTATAAGTTTTTGTTCTATTTTTGCTCGTTCTCTTCTTATAATTACAATTATTTCAAAAGCATTCAAATCTACAACAAGATTTGTTTCTGCTTCTGATTATTTTTCTGCCTCTTTTGCTGTAATAAACGTTTCAAGATAGACTAGTTTACCGTTTCAACGCACACGAGCTCTCTTTACACATTATTTTGATCGTTCTCACTGACTTCATTCTAAGTGAAATGCATAAATAATGCAGGATCGTGATCATTATGCTTCTCACAATTTTAGCTCAAATCTAGACCATGTGTGTTCATCACTCCAAGCCCCAACACAATGGCATGTTCGTCCCTAACACGGTCTCTTCTGATTGAATCACCCGCACTACGCATTAACAATCGCCGTCAACAGGCTCAAGCTGAAGATAGTTCATCCCGCTGAATCTGTTAGCGCCGCAGACAAACGACCGACGTTCTTAGGCTGCACCGAAAAACGCACACTCAGCGGCCATCCGCATCCGCATCCGTCGGTTCGTTCATTGGCGCGATCCACCCGCGAACTTTTGTCACCTCATACCATCCAATTTGCTCGTCGGGTGCCAAAATGCACTTACCGAACCGCGGTCCCGAGCTGCAGAAGATGCAGCGTGCAGAGTCACCCACGGTCAGCGCCGCCAGAACCGATAAAATCTCGATTTCAGCAAAATCAACGCGCCCGTGGAGAAAGGACCGTCGCCTTTTGCCGGGCGACGGTTCCAAAAGGAAAAAAATAAACGATTTCACCTCACGCAGATAAATTCGAAGCTTTGCACGGAGGGCCGACGGGTGCTCTTACGCATTGTCGACGCAATTTCGTGCCCGTACTTTTCACGACCGGAGCTGTGGGTCGGTGGCGATCCTTTAACGGTGTCGCGACGACAAGTAAAGCAATTGCCATTTCGCAGAAACGACCGTGGACTGTGGTATCGGCCACGTCATCATAAAACTGCATCCACGCTCTCGTCTCGTTGCACGGTCCGGTACGATGGCCGCGAACGCGCCTCGTGAGCTCCCGTGCAGCGTCGTCAGCCGTCGCTTTCGAGGTCCTTTTCACGCCGTAGTGGAACCAACTGCAGCCAAACGCGCCTTTTGCGTGGGGGAAAACATAGGATTTTCAGGCGCGTTCGGCGTGAAAAACGCACCACTCATCGCAGCGCGCCAGTTCTGGTGAGAATGGTTTGTCCAACGCCGGTGAAATTTATGAGAATCAGCGTTTTGCTTTTGCCGTTCATTAGTGAAATATCAAACCGGGCAGAATGGTCCCAAAGTTTCCAAGAAAGGATTCTGAACAGAATGGAAGTGTTTTGTTGATTTTTAATACTCTGTCTGACAATTATTGGATTTTAACATTAGAGAAGAACATTTAATATGATAAATATAATTAAAAATAATTAATATGTACAATATCTTTTTGAAAGAGTATTATGGATGGATTCTAACATAGTTTTTGTTTGCAATTTAAACGATTGTTTCATCTGTTTCTTCAATTTAAAACTAACCAAAACAAAATAAAACCTTTCAAACAATTAAAACTAATTAAAAAAAGTTGTACAATCAAGTTTTTTAATCATAATGGGCTTAACAAATTGCTTATTTTTACATTTTACATACAAACAACCGTTCCTTTATATGTCTTCTGTTATAACTATTGGGCTAAGATGATTTCCGATTTGATGTTTAGTGCATTTCTGTTTCGTTTGTCTAAACGTTAAAAAACATTAATACATTATTTAGTATTAGTTGAATCTGGAATACTAATTGCATAGTTGACCTTTACAGAAACATAAAATAAAATAAAGAAATACATTGATCAAATGTTTTAAACCAAATTTGGCTGAATTTCGGCCTTCGGCAAGGAATTGTAAATTTCTATCCATTTTTCGAATTGTTTTGAGCCTTATTTTAATTAATTTAATTTGAAATATATCTGTTTACTAACATACATTCTTGGTGCTATACAAGATGCAAAAATGAAAGGGAAATTTGAAAAAAAAAAAATCAAAATAAATTTAACGTACAAAATTACTATTGTTAAAGAATGTTTAAGAGTCTGAAAACTAGAATTGATGTTTGGATATGACTGGTTATGTTTTAAGTATATAAGGGTATAAGATAATAGGATATTACGAGAACAAAATCTTCTTCGTTTTTTGTTCATGATGTAACGTAGATTGATCGCTTTCCCCAGCAATCCAGCATTGGATGACATCTAGTATAAAATTACTTAGAAAATAAGATTCACACCATTCCTTATCGACCACATTTCCGTGACACCGCAGCGAATGGACATCACCTTGGTCACGACCGTGATGATGACGCTCATCATCTCATCTCTCCTTTACGGTCCATCCGTACGTGCAGCGGGGGAAAAGCAAAAACAAAGTCCACCAGCCGAGCAGGGGGTTGCTCCGTGTTGTCACACGTCCGGCCGATAAAAGGATGCGCACGGACGCAGTCGCATCAAGGGCAACGCCCGGCCAATTATCTCACCGATGGCGCGCAAACTACTTCACGCTTAGAATCACGAGGCCCGATAAATTGGCAAGGACGGGCGTTGCACGGGCGTCGCTCGAGGTCGCCCCAGACACGTGACCAGACAAATTGCGGCTGAGTGCGGGAACCGTCCCGGACATGTTTTGCGGATGCGACCCTGACGAAATGGCCGAACGACGCTGCTCCGACGGCCGCCGCTGCGGATGCACGCCGGCAAAGGTCGAACCCGGGGGCCGAGGAAAGGTGCGTCGAATCGGAATTATTTGTCGTGCCGGATAGGTGAAGGATATTGGTGGCCGTTGTTTTTTTTTTCGTCTTCTTCGTTTCGCTCTCTTCTGCCACATGGAGCCCATAAAAATGTCCACGAGCCTGAAGATGGAACCGGCAAGGCCGGTGCCACGTGCCACCGTGGGTGAATTTTATGGGCGGTGGGTGTGTATGTGTGCCTTCGCTAAAGGCACACCGGAGGGGACAGGTACATTTGGGAGGGATGGGAGAGTTTTTGAAATTAATGTCTCTTCCCGGTTTCGGTTTTTATCTTTCTCCACGCGGCGAAAGTAATTCTGTACGGGAAGCAAACGTCCGTCAAGGCCGTAAAGGCTGCAAGGACACGACAAGAAGGATACCATGCGACCGTGCTTTTCACACAACCTTGACTTATTGTGCGCCCTAAGGGTCTCAGCCTAATACCGATCATTCCTGGCAAGAAAGTAGCTGATGAATATACAGCACACGAAATTACTCGAGTAAACAAAATCATTGCCAATGGCCCTAGTGCCGGGGCCGGCTGAGGCTAATTTGTAAATTGCTCAGAAGCTCAGTGGGTGATAAAGCCATCGGGAAGGGCGGGAAGATCGGCAATAATCATAATCGTAAACCTTCTAACCATCTTGGCGTCGAGTTCGCTGGAAAGTCTCTGACTGGGTGTCAGATGTTTCGCCGGACGATTTCTGTGACAGATTGTGTCTGTGGCGAAGACGATTCAGCGTTTTGTCTGCACGAAGGTTAACGCTGCTTTGTGTGCGTTCTTGGAATGCATAAGGTTAATACATACCGTGCATCACGCAGAGCACTCACATTTAGATTGTTTTTCGGTGGAAATTTTCTTCCCAAGTGGTCGTAATGTGAAATCGGTATTCTTTCCATGGTATGTGTTACACAAGTTACATTTTGTTTTCGGAACCTTAATATCAGTTCATGTTTTTTTCTTCGTAAATAAAGTGACTGTTTGCTTTTTCATTTTCATACATCTCGATGAAATTATTTAAAAGTCAGTTCAAAAGGGCTTTTTAAATTATCTTCCTTATTTTCGTAATATTTCCAAAATATGTAAAGAGGGTTACAATGTAAACAATATATTATCTATAAGTTTCGATTAAAAATTCGTCTTTCATGATTCTTTTCACTCAATATTGTTAGAGATCTTGAAGATTTGACTCTCACCAGATTAGAACAAATGATCAGCTCCCGAAGTGTTTTTCTTCTAGAGCTGCTGATGATCACTGCAAACATTAATGATCCAGAATATTCGTCTTTAGAGGAGAATTTAGACGAGAAAATGTATTATAACTCTCCAAATATCGAATCACAAAATCATCTCTCCTAAAGAGACAAAATCGTCTCTCCTAAAGAGACTGAAAAATCATAAATGAAACTTGAAAGTGAGAATGAAAATAACTTTAAACTAGACACGGTCGTCTTCGAAAAGGGATGATTTAATTTTTTTTCAATTTAAATTTTTAATTATCCAAATATTTCATAAAATAATGTCGAATATTCTAATGAATAATTGAAGCAAAATATTAAAAAATGAAATATAATGCCAAAAATAGTTTAACAAGGTTTAGTGTGATTGAAAATACTTGAAAATACTTGAGAGTTTAGGATGTAATACAGTCAACGAGACCTTGATGATGTAGAAAAGAGAAGAGGAAATCCCAAATTCCACACTAAGATGTGAAAAAATATTTTCTTTCATTTTCATGACACAACACCAGACGTTTCGGTTAAGTTTTCTATTGGCTATGATTTTTAAATAATGATTTTATTTTGCTTATGTTTTGTGATTCGCGAGCTGCGCGCTTAACGTGCACC
>KB673201.1:1025802-1065329 GCA_000349145.1 Anopheles dirus | reverse complement strand
TAAAAATACTTGTAATAGTTGTATGAGAGTTCTGGATATAATACAGTCAACGAGACCTTGATGATGTAGAAAAAAGAGATAGTTTTGAATGAGGAAATCCCAAATTCCCCTCTTAGATGTAGAAAAATATTTTCTTTCATTTCCATTGCACAACACCAGACGTTTTGATTAAGTTTTCTATTGGCTATGATTTTTAAATAATGATTTTATTTTGCTTATGTTTTGTGATTCGCGAGCTGCGCGCTTAACGTGCACCTCGACGTGCTATGTACAGAGACTGTAGTTCGTACTGTATTTACACCTCGGTCGAGACGGAAAAAACCTAACCCTAAAAACGAACGAAAACGAGTCCTGCGCGAGAGTACGATTAACATTGTCTACGAGATGCGGATGCTACTGCACACTACGGTTGAGTTACTTACAATAAACAACCACTACAAACGAACTCACTAAAACGCAACTGAAGCCTCTCTAGGGGTCGGGGTTGGAGTGTGCACACTAATACTAATACACCAGCCCGGTTGGGGACGCACCTTCCTCCGGACACTATCACGGGTTATTTTTCCTCTCGCTTCACTCACATGCACACACACACACGCATACTCGGCACCGGTTTAGTGCGATGGAGATCGTGAGGAGCCGCCGGGCGAACCGGACCGGGCGGCGGGCGAGTGCTGCTGGTGTGCGTGCTGGGCGGGCGAGCCAGGATGCTGCGGGATTTGGTAGGGCGTGAAGCGGGCGAACGATTTCGGGCGCACTTCCGGCGAGCCGGACGGCGGCCCGGAGGGTGGTGGTGGTTGCGGGGGTGGTGCTGAAACGCCCGAGGGTGACGAGGAACTGGAGCCGGCGTTGGCGGCGGCGGCAGCGGCGGCGGCAGCGGCCGCGGCAGCCGCAGCCACACCCTGCATGGCCGGGGTGTGCGCCGGTGGGGGTGCGACGTTGGGCAGGAAGCCCGGGGGCAGCTGCGTCGGCCATTGGCTCTGCCAGAGTGGGCCGAAGTTGAGCCCGAAGTTGGGCCGCTGGTGGTAGAGCTGCTGCAGCATCAGCTCGCTGTACGCGGCGGAAGGATTGCCCCACAGGTGCAGCTGTTGGCGGGCCTTCTCCAGCAGCACGGACGGATCGTTCGACTGCATCGTGGGTGGACCGCCGGCCCCACCCAGCTGGGCCATCACCTGGTCCGGGAACAGGCGCAGCGGTGAGCGCAGGTGCTGCTCCAGCAGGAACGACTCCATCGGATCTCTATTCGAAAGGAGGGAAGAGAGCAAGAAATGCGAAAAGGGACGATAAGTACACGCGATGGAAGATCCTGCCGAACGGGTGACAAAAACGTACCGATCGAAGTCGTTCAGCCGGGACGAGTCGCGGAAACCCTTTGCGAACGGGTTCGAGTCGATCTTGAGCTTCGTGATGAGCTGGTTCTGGTACGCGGTCACCGCCGTGAAGATCGTCTCCGGGAACACGAACGTCTTGTGGTCGAGCTCCTGCAGCTCGGCCGGGCTCGTCGGGACGCTCTGGTTGGGGCCGATGCGGACCAGGTGGATCCGAGGCTGGTAGCGGTGCATCGAGTTCAGCACGATCTGGCCCGTCTTGTCCATCTCGTTGTTCGTCAGCTTGATCTTCTCGAACGAGATCACCTGCCGGCGGAGCGCGTCCGGCCCGAGCGGCGTGTCCGGGTGGGAGTAGAGCCGGGCCGGCGGCGGCGGATCGGCCTTGCCCGCCACCAGCCACGCCGACCGGTGGTACGCGTACCGGTAGCGCCGGTTGTCCAGCGGTATGATGTCGAGCAGCACGGCGTACCGATCGGCCGCCGTCTGGTGGCGCATCGGACCGGAAAACGAGACGCGCACGGTCGGGAACATGCGTCTGCGGAGAGCCAATGCAATTAATGTTTCTGCCTCGATGAAGACGTTGCCGTTCACTTCGCTGTACAATTAAAAATTAAGTAAAAACACCCTTACCGTCCCGTTTTGGTGATGATCATCTCCGTGCCGAGCTCGTTGAACTTGTCCCACAGCTCCTTCGTCTCCAGGTGACACTGGACCGGCCGCAGGTCGTCCGAGTTGCACGAGCCCACAATTTTCGGTGCTTTCTGTTTTCGATTACGTGCAAGAAGAGCGAACCGGCTCGGTTAGTTCCCGTCACTCGAACGCGGTCACTGCAGCCGTCAGCCTACCTGTGCGATTTCCGGCGATAGGCGATCCTCGTCCGACACGCTGGCCGGCGTGGAAGCCGTCCGGGAGTGCGTTTCCCGGGCCTGCCCGGTGCTCTCCTCCGAATCGCTGCAGTCCTCCACGTTCACGTTGATCTCCTCCTCGGGCGCCTCCGACGAGCGTTCCGGGGTGCGCGAGCGGGGTCCTGGGTGGGTTAGCGGGAAACAACGAAGGTTAGCTTTTAGGTCTATCGGTCGATCGCTAAATGCGGACGGTTTTATGCTTCAGGTGGGCCGCGAAATAGAATACACACTGTAATCGGAGCCTCCTCATAAAGACCGTCGCGAATGGGTTTCTAGCCCGCTTTATTGCGTTTATGGCCGACTGGTTCGATCGATAAACAGCAGTCAATGTTTGTCTTTTGCGTTGGAGTGGTATCCATTTCAAACAAATTAGTGGAATATCCACAATACAGAGCGATTGATTGATTTCGTAGGACGTTTGAAAAAAAAAATAGTTTGGTCTATTTATTACAGATTAATATTAACGCATAATATAGCCACATAATTTAGCGACAAAATTTGATAAAAGATATCCATCTGCATGTTAAAATAATTTTTAAGAGTGTTTAAATTTATCAACCTCAGTAGAAACGATATATGCTAGTTTGAAAGTAGCTCATTTATTTATTTTCTAGCTTTTGGTATTTGGAGAATATTTTGTATCTATTTCCTTTCTCTTTATTCTTTATTCCTAATCGTGACTCATATTGTAAAATTAAAAGTGAATGTTTTTCAGGTTCATATAAACCTTTCCTTTTATGTATTTCTATTTATAGTTTTGGTGGTTAACAAACTAGAAAGACAATGTCATTGTGATTTGATCGAGTAAAATATTTTTTTAACTGTTTAAAACACAGATAAATTATTGTTGTTTTTACGTTAAAAATTTCAAATAAATAAATAAACATACAAATGAAAACATTTCACGAGAGAAATAATGAAAATAACTCCCGAAACGTATTCTTCAGGTGTACAACTTGAGGATAATCGTTTAAAGCAACCATCTATTTTGTATCCTCAAGCCTGTTTTGAATATTTTATGATAATAATCCTGCTTTCAGTCAGAATTTATTCATTTTTCATTCTCCTAAAGGCAACTAGTCTGTTCTGGCCTAGTTTTAGGACAATTATGTTCAAAATCAATACATTTTCCAATTTAAATAGATGCATGAAGCGTATCAGTATCAGTTACACAGTGAAAGTATATTTTTCATGTTATTTTGATTTTTCTAAGATTTTTTTCGTATTTTTAGATTCTATATTTTATTTGATGCTATTATTACATCTTTATGCTCATCTTGCTACACAAAACTCACATTAGAGCCACAAAAAGCCGCTGCGATGTATCTCTCTTGAACAGCTTCAACGTTAACAACCAGTGTGTAAAACACCGACGGCTACTGCGATTCCGCAAGCTTGAAGCTATGTTGAGCCTCCAAACCCTACTGTATCGTATCATTATGAAGGTATAACAAAGCTCCATAGAATATCATCGAATTTTACAAGACAACTAAAATGAGTCTTCTATTCTTACAGACGCAGTTTCCCTCCGAATCCTGAACGTCCGAGAAAAAGGTTATTAACATGAGACTCATTAGACTTACGGTAGTTGCCTTCCTCGAGCCGTGTGTTGGCCGCCGGTGTCGCGTCGCTGCCACCGTTTGCGGCCACGGCGTTGTTGTTGTTGCCTGCGCCGTTGTTGTTGTTGTTGTTGTTACCCTGCGCCATGATGGCCGCGATCGAGAAGTTGGTGGCACTCTTGACCGCGGTCAGGGCGGCCGCCGCCTGCACCGCCGCCACCATCGCTGCGGCCTGCGAGTGCGGGTGCTGGGGGTGCAGGTGGTGGTGGTGGTGGAGGTGCGGGGCGTGGTGCGGATGGGGCGCGGGCGGCTGCAGCAGATGGTGCGGGTTGTGATTGGTGCCGTGGGCCGCTTCCAGAAGCATTCTCCTCCAAGATTCGTTCACGATGAGCTCGTGTCCGGGGGCGCGTGTCACAAATAAAGGGTTCGATTCGCCTTTTCTTGCTGCTTACTGCTTCACCACAGGCACGACTCACTGTTTGCTTCCGCTGCTGGGAAAGCTGAACCGGAAGCTTCTTTGCAATGCACTCGAAAATCGTTTCGCTCTCATATGCACGATTATTTAGTCGAATTTATCCAACACTCACTGGCAGCGTGCAGATGTGTTTTTCTTGTCGTTATTTCACAGCAATACAACTTCACTAAAACATCTCTTCTGGGCTTCTTCAAAAGGACATCTTTCGCTTGCGTCAAAGCTCCTACCACACAGAAAGGATTCGCGTTCCGATAGTTGCTGGTTCGAGCGACCGTTTTCCAAGACTGACTGACTTCCGACTACGACTCCGTTCCGTCTCGAGCGCACTGGGACACAACAGAACTGCAACAACTGCACACGCACACACACTCACGTCAGTGAGTTTCGTCTTTCCCTCTTTTCCCGTCAGTTTTCTTCACAACACATACACACACGCAGCACGCAACGCAGCAACGAATGGGCGCAAAAAGACCTCCTCGGCGCGCGTACGAACGGACTGACAACTAGTTTCGAACTAAATTTCATTCATCATCGCCGGGGCGTTCAAACCTTCGGCGCGTTGTTGCGAGAGGAGTTGCCCAGCAGCGGCAGCAGCCAATACACACACTCAGAGGCACCAGAGAAGCTTTTCCCAAACACAAACACACTTGAGCCGCAAAGCGCGAAAGAAGGAAGGGAAAGCTTTACGAAGCAGCGCCGAAAACAGAGGGCGGAAAACTACCCTTGTTGGTGGGTTTTCGAAAACTCGTTTCGCCGCGCGTGTAGCTCCGCCCCCTGAAGGGATGGATGAGACCGAGGGCGACTGAGATAGGTGTGAGAGTGAGAGAGGATCTTTTAGGGGTGAATTTCAGACGGGGTGCGAAAAAGAACGCACTATTTGTTCATTTCGTTCGGTTGCCTTTTTAGAACCGCTTTTCCCATCGCTGCTCACCTCACCGGCCCGGAGCGTTTCTTTTCCCACGGAGTGAGATGAAGCCGTGGTGAGACGGCCCCGTCTCGCTGGAAGGGTGTCGTGAGACGAAATAAGAACCCCCCACTCACACACTCACATCGCGCAGAAGACAATTTGTGAAAGGACCTTCGCACGCAATGCTGTGGGTTGCTTAAAAAGCAATTTATTTCTCATCCCACGTTCGGCCGGCTTCGTCGGGATGTCATTTTGTCGCCTTTCATCACGGCGCGCAGGGAGGGTTTCATTTTGCTTCATTAGCCCACTCGGAACCTCCCCCCCCCCCCTCCAACTCAACCCCCGGCGTGTGCCAAAAACGGTTATTCACATTTTGAATCTCGTTTGCAGCAGCTTGCAGCTCGCCTGCCGGGGGGCTGTTTTTATTATGTTTCTGGCTGGATGTTTTTTTTCCCCTGATGCAACTCTCGAGATCTTTTCCCCGGCAGACAGTCTGGATGTCTTATGAGTTTTACAGCCGGTTTGCTCTTTTCCAACTAGAAACACATGACACCAATCGGTGCGCCGAAAAGATCCTTCTACAGCGTTTTTTGCCCTTCTTTTTCACTGCTCTCAGTGGATGGCAAGGACTCCTTCCGGGATCGCTTCGTATATCCAGCAGCGCGCTTCGCCTCCCCGGCGCGGCGGTGTTTTTGCTCCGGGTGTCCGGGTTTCCGTTCGGCGGCAATAAAACAGCACGTAAAGCGGCCGCAGGCGTTTGTTTGCTAACAATTTCTCCCCCCGGGGGCGAAGAATGCGCCGGGGATGAGCCCGCTGCGGACACCGACCGGGGCAGCTAGGAGCAAAAAAGGGCCAAAACCGCACGGAGCGCGGAACGAATGTTTTCGAGAGACAAAAACGGGAGGATGATAAGGAAAACGTTTACCACTTGTCCTGGTTGGGTGACTTTGGTGACATCACCATTTTCGGTCTCCCTTATTGAGCCCTGCAGAGGCAGATTTTGGGCTGCGCGAGCTCTCGGGCGAATATAAACATCGAATGTTGATTTAATATTAATATTCGCTCGCGAATACCCTCCGGGCGGTGCGGCCCGGTGAGTAATGACTTTATTCAAGGAAAGGCAGCTCCAGCGGGTGTCGTTCGCGGAGACAAACGAGTTTCTTCCCGAGCGCGTAGTGCGCAGCTGATTGAATATCATCAACACGTCGGCCCTCCGTGCGCGCGGGTAATTCCGTGCCGCGAAGGACCTTCACGGCCGGTCGCCACAGCGCGAGCTTTCAATTCAGTAATTATCCGCCAAAAGGTCTTACGCGCTCGCCTGATCGGCTTCTCCGGCCGGCCCCGATCGGGTGGCGTGTGAAAAATAATGTACGAGAAAACGAGTTCCACACCGTCGTTGAGATGCACCGTACGCCCGGTATCGGTTTGGAAAATGATCTTCCAGTCGTCGCTTCCACCACAAGGCTGAGCCAGACACTAGCGAAACCTGTCCCCTAATTGACTTACTCAATCATGACGTAGGGATAGTTTCTAATAAATTACTTATCATTTGCAGCTCCCGGTTGCTTCGTCGCGATGGCTGGTGAGGTTCTTTTTTTTCCCTGAGCGTTCCCCGTTCGTGACAAGGAATCGTTAAAGGGTTTAATTAGATTTAAAAATAAACACTATATATTGTAATTTATCTAATGAGCCGGGTGGACCTGCCTGTGCGATGGCTGTTTGCCTCATAAAGGATGCGCTAATTACGGCTTATATCACCGCGTAATCGATGCTCGATACGATATGTGATGTGTTGGCGTGTAATATTGGGAGGAAACTAGATCGAGAAAATGCTATCTTTTTTGTTCTTTTGCTAAATTAATCGATAAGAATCTTGCCAGTTTCATCTAGTCGATCAATTGCGGTAATTCCTCCTAAGACTTATAATTTGTTTGATTAGCTAGGTACTTTCGTATGCTGAGATGAGTATTTTTTGTTGATATTATTCAAATTTTGTTTCTCATGTCTTTGTATTATGAGAGTAATTTATTGTAATCCATTGATTATAAGCATAGATAACGTAAACGCACTGGCGAGGAGAATTTAGTGTAACGAAACTTGTAGTTACACTAGATGTTTCCGTCAATACGAATTACGATGATGACTTAATAAGAATTTACTTAAAAAATGGAAAGATATGACACAGAAATGATGAATATTCAGAGTTCTTAAAGCTTGTACCAGACTTGTTGTACCAACAATTATTCACATAAAATATGGTTTCAAATGGTGCACTCTATGAAAATAAGTGCAATCATTAATTGCAGCTCTTCGATTATTGGAAAAAAAACTGTTAAATTAATGTTAAACAGAGATAAAAATTAAAGCAGTTAAATAAAGATTGTAAACTATCTTTTCGAAGCACCAATAAGTAAGATTGTAAAACATTTATATTCAATGATTTATTTTACTTTATTGTATGCCTTTATCCTCCAATTAAAACGCGATTAAATACTAAGACAACGAATAAAAATAGGCATTATTCTTCCTTTTCTACTCCTTTACAATCTATTGTTTCTTACAAGTTTTCAGCCGGACTTTCCTAATGAATAAAAAGGCAAGCTTGCTTCAAGATAATTAACTGATTCCCAACACAAACATACACCACTAATTTACTCATCCTACAAGTTAAAACGCCTTTTGCAGAAACCGACATCTCATAAGAAAACAGAAACAAAAGAGGACAGCTCTAGCGGTCATCCGAAAAATCCCAATTGTTGGTGCAACACCACCCGAAACAACGGCGAAAATCGATACAGCCTAGCGAAATGTAAGGGCGGGCGAGCGCAAAAACCACAAAACAAAAGGCGGCTCCTAGAGCAAACGAACGCGTTATCTTCGATCTCGAAACGATTGGCTTCTGGGATGGACACGAAAGAGGAAAACAAAACCAACGAAACAACGCGCAAAACAACAACAACAGGCAACAAAACCCAAAACAACCGGCAAATTGTGACCGGCCGATGGTGTTGCCTAATTTCTTTTTAATAATCCTCCCGATACCCATCGGGAGCGTGTTTACGCGATATCGATCTCGGATCTCGGATCTCCTCGGTGCGGAGAAAATTATAAACGGATCAAATCTGCTATCCCTGCTTTCTCGTGTCCCGGAGGAACGGAAGAACAGAAATAGAGAGAGAAGGCGCACCATCGAGGAGTTCAGCAGGACAGGGATGGTCGCTCCGTTTCACACGATCATAAATCGAGCTGTGTCGAGCTTCCATTCGGTGGTGTCGTACGGGAAACCGGTCAAGGGACGCGGTGTGAAGCCTGTCAGTAGGATGCACTTTTCATCAAAATTCATCCGCGGTCCGGGCGCGGAGATTGTCCTGCCGGGCGATAGAGCGAAGCAGGAGAGAGATCATAAAGACGATCGCAGCAAAGATCGCAGCACTGTATGTGTGGCTGTGTGTCGAGCTGCTGGGAAGGAAAACATTCGCTGCCCTGTAATTAGCGAGCCGCCGATCGATCGATTCGATGAAGCGCCTGGATATGATTTTGTTTTTTTTTCATCTCTGGTTTCTGTTGCTGTTCTCGCTATCGTTCAGCTTTTTGGCCGATCGCCCTCTAGCGTCGTTCGCACCTTTTCTCGTGTCCACTTTTCCGCACCGACCAAAAACATAAAAACAAAAAACCTTCGGAAGCAAGTCGAAAATGTGCGATCGCGCGAACCTTTCCGTACGGTTCTCAGACCATTCCCATAGCCGCTTCGATCGTTACGGGGTCCCGTGCGCTTTGTGGCGGCAGATTAGGCCGTTGAGATCGTTCGAGAAACCCAAACGGAGGAGGATTTTTTCACACCTCTTCAGGGCGAGCGGCAAGCAAATTAATGTCTTCGGACGCGCGGACTGACATAATGAAAGCGCGGCTGAGCGGTGGTTCTGGTTCTGCTTTTTTTCGGCGCACAGCTCTCAGCGGTGTAGATCATGCCAAACAGGACAACAGAATGATAAGGTTCTTGTTTCCCGGTCGAAAGCATCGCATCGCGTGAACCTAGATCTTCTCCTGAGATGCTGGAGAAGATTAATTGAACGAGGGAAAAGCTGTGGAAAGGTTTTCCGGAAAAAAGGTAATCAGATACACTTGATATTCAGAGTTGAGGGATATTCATTACAAATTGATTTTTAACCATTTTTTAAAATAAATTCATCTCATTTAATAATTTGAATTGCAGTATTGTACTGTTCTAAAAGTGTTCTACTCATAAATGTTGAAAGCTTGAACAACACAAATGCAATAAAATAGATATGAAAAGAAAGGCACAGAATATTAGAAAAACTTAAACAGGAAGATGAAAGTGATGTTCTTTTAAGTTGTAACAAGTAAAAAACAATGAGCCGTTTTGTGATTGTGATTTTGACCCTTTTTTCAAAAACTTGCACTATATTTTCACTATGAACATAATTGTTTCGTGTAACAACCTGCGAAAAATCATTTTCTCAGTGAAATAAACGTTTTAAAACTCATGCTTAGCATAGATAGTTTTATGTGACCTGAAAACACAAAAGAATATTTTGAACGAATTTTTCAAATGTGTTATGATGTCCTTCCATGCAGTTTTCAGGATTTGTACACGAAATTTTGGGAATTTTGATTTTTTGGAAATTATTGATTGCATGTTTTGCTTCCAACTATTTCATGACAGTACAAAGATAGTCTTGCGGAGTGTATTTCTCTTTTAAATTCTAAAAAAGCAGGTGATCGTATAATTATGTAACGAACTGTAGATGATAAAATGCTCAAAAAGACTTTGAGTAGATCCATTTTGACTAGTTTTTTTTTGTTTTCATTAAAATAGCGCCAACTCATAAAGTTCTGAACCGTGCTTTATTAATGCCACAGAGGTCTTTACATATGGACTATACGACAAGCGCAAGAAGTCTTCAGTGCCATCGAATGACATCACCTTTTTTTGTTGTTGCCAACCACCTCCACGATCCACCGCGAATTGATCGCTGATGACCGCGATGAGGCGCACACATCCGCGTCGTGCCAAACGATTAAACCGGCAGCGGGCAGCAGCGAAGCCATTTATCACTCGCGCACTCGGAACGAACCACTCAAGCGCTCCTGACGCGGTCCGTCTTCGGCCGGGCCCCGTCCGCATCTCGTGGCAACAGGCTCCAGACGGTGCGATGCGAAACGATACGAAGCGAAGCAGCGCCGAGATAAGGACGCCGGCGCACCTTGGCCGGCCGGACGATCGCCGACGATCCGGTACGGGACGGGGCGGCACAGCCCCGCACCCACGGCCCGGCTTATCTGGGGAACATTTGTTTACAACCGCATTGACAACGATTACGGCTACCGGTTTGCGTTCACGAGCGACACTGTTTCGCCCGGACACCGTTGATCAAAGGCAACATTAATCTTGACCCGTTCCGGGCGGGCGGGCCGCTTCCCAACGCTTCCCACCGCTTCGCGTACCGTACCGCCCGTGATCGGTCGGTCGGGCGGGTGAGGACAGACGCGCCACGGAAGGGCGTGAAGGGTGGGCACGGGGTTATCGCGCTCGTTTGCACCGCCAGCGCGACCATTAATATCGGAGGTGCATTGAGCAAACGCTGGAATGCTGGTGGTGACATAGTGCAACCCCGTGAACTGTGCAGCGTACGATCGCGTTGGTGAGGTTGCACCACACACACACACACACACATGGAGGGAAAGACGGTTTTAATGAAAGTATTTAATGTGACACGTTGCAAATGGGGCAGCTGGAGTTGGGTGGCAGTGGTACGCGGGGCAGGCGAAGTTTCGTTGTAGTTTCACTTTTGTTGGTGGCTCCATGCAAATAGATAATGATGTAGTCATTGTTTCTTCTCTTTAACGTTTTCTTTCATTTTCGAGAGCCATTGCAGGGTTAGAAGGTAAAGCGATGAACTCAAAAGAGGCCAATAATAGTACAGTTGTCGAAAATTTAAATGAATGTGGAGATATGTCATTTGAAACTATTCAAATTAATGTACAATATTGTCGGATTTGACAATATCCTACTCATGAATTCTTGTACTCACTCTTAGTTGGCTAAGTATATAGATTTGTGTAAACATTTCATTTCATTTATAGCTTAAAAGTCGAGCGATATTTGAATATTATTCCAATGATGTTTCAATAGTGTCATGCTTTCTTCGAGATGATGAATAAAGATATAATGAGAAACTGTTATGAAGATTTCTGGTTTGGAATTCCGCAGAAGTTTTCCCTTCGAATGTAAAGTAAGCGTGTCGATTTAACGCCGTCCTGATTGTTATAGCTTATTCATCTGTCCAGTTCATCCATAGAAATTCATTTTGCCTATCTGAATTCATTTTGCCATTTTGCCATTTTGATGAATTTATTATTGTTCTAGATAATCCTAATAAGTAATTGATCAAGTACAAATTCAAATTGATAGTTAATTAATCAAGTAAGTGCTGTAACCTGTTAAGATAATTCTATTTTGAACAGGTGTTGATTAAGTATTGAATAAAAACAGGAATTTGTTATCAAATGATTGTGTGTAAAGCACAAACATAATATTTTTATTTATATTTTTAATGTGAAAACTAAGCTTCTTTATGTTTTCGGTTGCTTCAATACAAGAAATCAATTGTTCAATCTGTTTCTAACTTTCTTTCCATGGTCTACGTCGTGGAATATCAGATAAATAAATAAAGAAAAAAATTGAAATATCGAACTTTTTAACATTTTTTTTGCAAACGTTATTAAACCCAACAGGATGAATATATACCCTTCTAGCGTAAATTTGTATGTTAGAATTTTTGGAAGTTTATTACATGTTACAACTTGTATTTTTGATTGTTTTGTATGTATAGAAGTATAAAACAATCTCGGAATTGTAATTCTTTTTATCAAACTGTTTCACCTAAAACAAAAAAGCGTGAAAAGTCGATGAAAATAAAAAATCAATTTCTCCATCCGAACCTTCGATCGGGCCTCCCCAGGTCCGCTGCAAAACGCACCGATGACTGATGCCCCCATTTGCATCGCAATGTCCTCCGCGTGACGAATGTGCAGTTCGCATCCCATTAGCTACGCTCCGGTCCGCCGCTGTGTCCGTCCGTGTCCTTACGCCACCGGCACCACCGACATCAAAGGAAAACCTCACCGGTCACCGCCGCGAGGCGCTACGAACACATCCCAAAGCACCGGGCGCGCACCGAATGCACATAATTAACGCATAATTTGAATAAATTGTGAACATAAAAATGTCGATCCATGATTACCCTTCATTACACGCTATAAAATCGAGCGTGTTCTTATCGCGCCGCGCAAATCGCCCCAAATCGGTCCCGCGATGCGCAATACACTTTCGAGCGTATGTGTGTGTGTTTCGGTGGCCTGTTCGTGCCGTGCTGCCGTTTTCTTACTAAACTCGGGCCCCATCGGGCCGCGCTGCGCCTTATCAGCCGGTCGAGTTTTCCGCTTGCGCTTTAAAAATCGCAAACACACACACCCTTTCGATGTTATTTTCCGCGAGACCTCTCGCGTCCGGTGCCTCGATCCAGCGGTTGTGCAAAATGGCCACAAGGGCAGGAAGTTTCCTTCGGCAGGGCGAAACGAGTGAAAGGAAGCAATGCAACGCGCCAGGTGAAGGTCCAAGGATGGTTGTGGTTAGTGAATTTTAATTGCGTTCTCATTAATGCGTGGCTCAAGGGTGCTGGGCGATTTCCTGTGATAAGAAGCAACTTTTTTCGATTTTTTATGTGCCGCAGGGTTTGAAGGCCTCTGTTTTCCAACTCTCCGGATGTCTTCTTAATCTAATTCAATAAATCATAATCTATACGAATCTGGAAGGAACTTCAAGACGAGTATCTTCCAGAACGGCTTCCTTGTTTTTGCATTCCCTGTTCTCGCGAACGGTCATGCGATCGGCCCGATCGATACTAGCCCGGCAGTGTGCGGACGATGAAAGGCCGAGATAATGTGGAACAAAGGTGAAGAAAGGAGCGAAGCGAAGCGCCTTCATAGGAAAACGATTAACTCATGCGCCTTGAAGCTGCGCGGGATCGCGCGAGCTTTCGGGTTATGTCCTCGGAGGCTGGGATGGTCCCGTAACGTCCAACCACCTCCCTTCCCCCCCCCCCTTTCCCGCCACCTCATAAGGGAAGGGTAATGTAATTAAGTTAACATCTCAACATATCATAAATCATCGCCGCTTGCGCGTCCTCCACCGGACCGATGTGCGCAATGTGTCGGCGTGGTTTTGAATTAGCGATTGAAAAGCGGAGGACAGGTTAAATTAACACCACACCGCCGCCGATGGGCGCCATTCCGCTTCCCCTTTGCTAGGGTAAGGTTTTTCCATTCCCGGGGTGGCGATCTGGAGGCGACCCATCCGCGGACTTGCCATCATTCTTGTCCCGGGCTCGGTTTCTTCTGTTGCTTCGGGTGAGACGAGCGCGAGCGAAGCCTTTCCGCACGTAGCGGCGCCCATGCGCCAGGGTTTTTTTTGGGGGCACCAGCATCAGCGGTCGTACGAGAGCGTAAGCGTCTTCAGTTCACACCACAATCATTAGGAAGCGTCAGTTTTTGACCTGCATTTTTTACGTATTTTCGTCTCAACTTTCTTAGACCCTCGAGACGGGCTCGGGCTCAGGACGCAAAAACCGTGGGCACCACGAAACGAAACCGCGGTAACGAGCAAGTAATTGAGCGCCATCTGCTTTGTGCTGGAAGAGGAAGATTTATCGGTGGATTTCATGCTGGGAAGAATATATTGAATTTTGTCGTTTTTAGAATTGTATTTAACGAAAACACTGACTGGGTACGAAAGGAGGCATCAACCACAGGATCCTTTTGAGGAATGTGCGTCCATAAGTACATATATGCTATAAGACTTACACTTCTCAAAAACTTTCACAACTAATCATTTTTAAACCCCGTTTACTTGCTTCCTGCAGCTTCGAATGGTGTTTTTTTTTTGTTGATTTGTCTCTATTATTATTATGTTTATCAGTTTATCAGTAGAGTTGAAGAATTTGCTCACTTTGGGAATCGACTTCTGTTTGTGACTCTTGTCACGAGTTGATTGTGTTTGAGACTCTTGATGGAAAACGACTCTTTCCGCGATATTCTATTCTTTTTGACGTTTGTTGAAGTGTTGAATCTATCCAAAAAGATTTTTTGGTTAAACATAATGTTTCGTTTTTGTTGAACTTTAGCATTATTATAGTTTGTGAAGCAGTAAGACTATGTATACTTAATGAATTTGAAAAGTTTCCTTTGGAAATTTGAAGAATCAAAAACAAATAAATAAATCAAGCAAATCTTTTATTACAAACAATAATAACCTACTTAACCAGTAAGTCCTTATAACAATAAAACATGTGTTGCTTTAGTGTATAATTCCAAAAATTGTTTAAATTTTTAAATATCCCTCACATTCCAGTTCAAGCAAGTGAAAAAAAAACAACCAAACGCACACCAAACCTGCATACGGTTTGCATACGGTTTCGCGCTGCGTCCACTTTTAATTGAAAGTAAATAAAACCATAATTGATCAGATTACAATTCCCAATTCCCGGTCGGTCGGTCGGCGTGTTCTCATTAACAATTTAATTGAAAATGTAAAATTGAAATCAACGTTCAACTCCCCTATCCCGAAGGGAATGTTTGACTTTTCTTTGGCGCATTTTCACATTTGCCAATTTTGCTGACCGTTGGAAAACTCATTCGAACCGATGAAGCTCGGTTCGTCCGTGTATGTGTGTGTGTTAAATTCACACACGATCACGCTAATGTTATTGGCCGCGGGTGTCATTTGCAGGACACGCGGCCGGAGCTTAAAGCGATTGGCGAGCTGCATGCAGCCATTTTCCAATTTCCCGCTGCCGGTTGCGGCGAACGTTGCCAGCGTGGAAAAACGGCCTTTGGGTAAAGATCTCGCTCGCTTTGTAATTATTTTTGCTGCCATCTTTCGCCTACTTTTTGGCGCCTGGTTTCGTTTCCGAAAACCGATAATGTCGATACTCGCACGGCGCGTGCATCGATCGGTTGGCAGTGGGCCCGGCCTGCTGTCTCCAAACTCACCCGGCTCGACAGTTATCAGATGATGGGGACGATAATTCACCGAACAGCGGACGGTGGTGCGCTGGAATTCGCGCGCTCGAACGGAGGGTTGCACAAGCCAGGGAGACACGGGTTGGTGGCGTGGCGTGAAGATTTAATGAGTTTCATTATTATTCCCTTGCGGTGCACGCGTTCGCATGCAAGTAGGTGAAAGGTCCTATCTATGTTCGTACCGATGAAAATACTCACTCATGCGCCTATATGCGAGAGTTTTTTTTTGTTTCAAGCGATGTTGATTAAGCCGTAAAATTATACAGTAGCTAGGATATGTAAATTTCATAAAAACACAATTAATGAAATGTAATTCGTAAAAAGGGAAGACAAAAACAAGTGGAACGGTGTGGTTCTTCTCGTATCATTCTTCTTCTCGGCAGCATTTTGAAATATCCACCAATTCAATCGCACAAACGTTTCCATCCCGTGATCTTTGCCGCCTGCACCGTTTGTTTGCTAATTGGCTGTAGAAATGCATTCCGACCGTCCGTTGATGTTTGGCGCCTGCAAGCCCAAGCAACCGGGCCATCGCCGCTCGACCCCATCGGCAGTTATTAATTAAAAACTAAGCGCACCGAAAATACGGCCACGGTTGTATTCGTGCAGATGATCGCAAACGGAATGATAGGATACGAACGGGCGGCCCTCGTTTAAACGATGCGCACGGTGAGGCAATACATTTTTTTCAATTAGATTTGCATGAGAAAATGATCAGACAAAAAAGAAAAACGGAAAAATAAGCTCAAACAGGTGCCCGGCACAACGGCTTAGCCGGCACCGAACAGAGATAATGGATTTTGAAGAGCTTTTGATGGGTTCAGGATCAACCCCTTTTTTCGGGCTTCGCTGGATTGGTTTCGGCCGCGAGATCGATGCCGGGGCCTGGTGTTGGCATATCGATGATGCAGCACGAAATGCGATCGCGATGCGATAGCGATGCGCGAACACTAAGAGCTGCAGGTTGCGTGCTGCTGCAGGTGCAGATTTTACGTCTTCCAAATCAACCTTCTTTATGGGGGATTAATAATTATAGCACATTAATTTGTGGTTTTATAGCGCTTAGAATAGCAAACAAATTATGCATATTGAATGACTATAGGATTTCAAAGTTGATGTAATCAATTTAAGAGCAACGTTCGTTCAGAAGTGGTCTATAGAAGTTGATATTAAAACAATGATTAATGTTATTTTTAAAACCAAGCCTGGGTTGGTTATTAAAGGATAAGTCCTCGAACTTTTTATTATTATACATGCATGAGTTTAAATTTCAACAATATATAAGAAGACATAATATGGCATAAAATGTAATAAAGTGCATTACTTTGTTTTAAGATATTTTCCAAATAATAGATAATTAAATCGATATATATATATTTTGTCCAACTTTCTTTGTGTTAATTGTATGAAACATGCCACATTTGCTCACTAAGTTGACAATAGTGTAGAGGATAGAAAAGGAATGGTTGGTTTTCTACAACAATGATTGAAAAATAACACATTAGGTGGGTTCAAACGAGTCGAACTTTTCATGATGACCCTCACGCACACTATTACAAAAACTTGCAAAAAAAGTTCGCGAGCCTTTGCTGCGTTCAAACAAACAGTACTAACAATAATAACAAACAATAATAACAAACAAAAACAGCTCAGAAAAGAAGAGAAAAGAAGTAGCTCAGAGAACGATTGATTTTACTTGTTGCACCAGCATATGAAATCATTTCTCTTATAAGTCGTGTTCTCCATTGAGGCCTTTTTTCGAATTTCTTCATGACTACAACAACACAACACACGCAGCAAATTTAGGATGCAATAAACCTTAGCGCTTAGCTCAGGCATTCGCCCTGATCGTCTAAGCAAAAGTATCAGGAAAAGACAGTCCGATAGAAAGAATGAAGATGTGAACCTCAAAGTATAAACAACATACACGGCACTTGTCAAAAAAGTTCACAGCAAAAAATCGTGCTATCCACCAAAAACTGGATAACCTTTTCTGCTCGAAACAGACTTGCTCGACTCATTAATACATTGACAAAAAGGTTCGCAGATCGTACAAATTCGAGCAGAGTACGACTCGTGTGAACCCACCTATTGAAAATTTCAAGGTGCTATTTCCAAAGAAAAACAATCGTTGCTTAGTTGAACACCTAATACTTACTACGCTTCAAGAGCCCAGGAATAAAAGATTGTCATAAAAAATTGTCAAAAATCGTTAACCTATCGCACGTAGAAATAGATAAAGTTGCCAATCAATGATGCAATATTTACTAATAAGATTTTCATCGATTATTTTATAATCGATTTACTAACGTTTTTCTTCCATGTGTTGGCTATTAGCACACGGAATTGTAATAAATCTTCTATGCCCAACATCCGCCCCAAGTTCCTTCGACCGAAGTGGTCTGCATCGCGCCCGGCCTCAAAGGGTTCCGACGTCCTTTGTCGGCTCGGCGAACCACGCCCAGCTGCCCGAACCCCGTTTGTGTAAAGATGCTTTCAGTCACCTCGTTCGGCGTAGTTTGGTGTTGAGCGCTGCATCTGCTGCAGCCGAAAGAGGTGTGCGGTTGCCCACGACAACAGCAACCAAATAAAAAAAAACACCAACCAGTAAACCTTCCGAAACAGCCAATATCGATGCCCCGGTGCATAATGCTTTCGTACGCAGCCGAAACCGTGAATCAGAGGAAGCGAACACGACCCACAAGAGGGAGGCAATGATCAATTTGCAATGTTTCGCGCAGATCATCTCCCGAAGGAAGCTGCCGCGGCGAGAAGAGAAATGAACAAAAGAAGCGACACGAACGCTTTCCTCCTAAGCGGGCTTCTTCAGCAAGAGAAGAAGTAGCAGAAGAGAAAAAAACACACACACACTCCCCAACGGAAAGGGTCACGATCACGTTCGCAGCCGCGCACCCTTCGGGCGGCAAATGAACAAAGAGAAAATCCCGATCGCGTCGCGCGAAGCGAACCAATGATTGGCTAATGATATCGACCGGATCATTATTTATGCCTTTTGTTGCGCAAGGCACGCACTCGCGCACACGCACGCCTCACGTACTGTGGCACCACCACCATCACCACCACCACCACCGTCCTTGGACCGTTCGACGAGCGGCTTCTCACGAGTTCTCACAACTTCACACATTGTGCTGGTGCGCGTCGGTCGAGGGTCGGAGAGGCAAATCTGTACCGATTTCAAAAGCAACCGGCCCCAAACATACACACACACAGGCACACAGACACACAGACCGCAAGATGCGTTGTCCGAGAGCGGGTGTAATGTTTCGGAATCGAAGCATAATTAATAGTGTTAGGCCCTCCGATTAGGGCAAAACGGTTGCGCCCATGCGTACTGGGCTGCGAGATGCTCCCGGGATGCCGAAGGGCCCGGACTGGTGTGTGTGTGCCGGGCGGGGGAAAAGAAAACAAAAACACAACCTATTAGCGCGGATGATTACAGGCCGGCGTTTGTGGTTTTGCCTTAACACCTTACCGAAATAAGGGAGATAAATCGAGCCGTGCTGTGGCTTTGGCTGGCAGTGGGTTGCACTTGCAACCCCGATCGGTGATCAGAAAAAGGATCTCCGGCGGTTCAAAGGAGGCAGTGCGTCCGTGTGTGTTGCTTCCACAGCCTCGCACCGGCTTTATTACTCCTGCGGTTTTCACGACGCTGATGCTGCCCGTTTCTCAAGTGACAACAGTTGCGATCGAACTTCGAATGTTCCCATGGATGCTTGGAGTGTTCGATTCAACCGCATAAACCACACGAACGAACGATGGCGGTCATTCCGGGCCGCTTAAAACGCCCCAAAGGGTGGGAGCATGCAGCGATGATAATTCGCCTCAGTTGCTGGAAGCTAAAGCATAATGAGGGTGTTCCATTTTTTTTCAGAAATTTAACAATCCATTTTGGCTTAACACTAATGTACTTAATGTATTCTTATTGATCGACCCAATTTTATTGCCAATTGTTATTTATATATAATGTATTAACATGTTAAGAGTTTTTATCTTCAAATATCAGCTTATATTCGGCAAGTTTGTTTCTAGTTCTACGAATGTTGGTAATTGAAATCTTCCTCAGTTCATTTATTGAATTGTTGTATGCATAAGGTTGTCCTATACAAATTTACATATTTAAATTTAGTAGATTGCAAGAAAAGTTTGACTGCCAGACACCATAAATCAGCTAATGATATAAAATTATTTTTCACATGATCAATTGAAAGCAAAACAACGCTCAATAAGACACGCGCGGTGCAACAAAAACTCATCCCATATTCTCCATTACACGTTAGGTTGCAAACAAACATTAAACAAATAAATTACCCATGGTTAACAATCGATAAACGCCTCCAGGCCCCGGCTTAGTTCGCCTTTTTTACTCACAAAAACCCTTCTCGGCACCAGTTCGAGCTTGCTGATAAAAAAAAAAACGGGGCCACATATGACCATGCCATTCCCGAGTTGCCATTTTTCTTCCACCCATTGGGTGGGGTGAAGCTTGTTCGCATTATCATCCACGCCCGCGAGAAGTGTGCGCTTCACCGGCCGCATCTGTGACTAATGATGATTGAAATCATTTTATGAATCTGTTTGTTTGCCTCGCTGTCGATCGCTTTCACAGTGCCGCGTTCGCCAATGTTCGAATGTCCTTTTTCCGGGGGTGGGTTGTGTACTCGGGCGGTGTACACTATATTTCACAGGCCGTCCCGCTTCGTGCCTCTCGTTTCTAATCCTTTCAAGCTTATCCGCAACCTGCCCGTTTTGAAAAGCGACTAATGTGAATGCGAAATCGTCTCGCAGCGACACATTTTCCACAAACACACACACGCGCGCGCAGGACACTACGGAAAAAGTGGGGGGAGGCAACCGCCTGGTGGATCGCACCGTGGACGGGCCCGGGCTTTGGGCAAATTTATTGTCACATAAATGCAATCGGAAAGGAATATGAAAAACAATAAATAAAACGATGTGCCAGGGTTAAAATATTCAAATCCATCCATCTTGCGACGGGACCGGGCGATGGCAACAACACGGGCGCCACGGTGAATCGCAGCTGCTTTGTGCGGGCGTTTATCTTCCGTTGATTCAATTTGAGGCACAACTTTGGCGAGCACCACTCTGGGATTCGCACACTTCGCACGGGCATTGATTGTGGAGTTTTTCCGCCCAAGGCAACGCTTCTGCCGGCCGGCATCCCTTTTCTTCTGCGGTGAGTGTGTGTGTGTGTGTGTGTGTGGAGATGTGCGAGGGCGGTGCTTTTCATCATTTCTTCTCGCCAGCTCACCCTCCCAGCCAACCCAAAATCGAACCTCCACCGAAGCAATCGATCGAGCCTTTCGGGCGACGCCAAAACCCCAGCAATGCAGGAACAAATGAGAGCCATTATTTTTCGACAACAACATTTTCGGTTCCGGTTCCATTTTGGGGGAATTTATTTCCCTCACGACCTTACGGGACCGGTCGGTACGAGTCGACGGTACCAGTGCACGGTTTAACGACTGCTCGCCGATCGTCGCAAAACGCCCCAAAGTCTGAGGCTTTGCACGGGATATGCGAAAAATACGGGAATCGGTGGGAATGCGAGTCAACTGGGACACAAACGCATTCCAAAACTCGCACTCGGGTCGGATTACAAAAAGCGGTAATGGTTGCGCCTATCCGGATTGCGGAGGAACGCAACATAAACAAATGTTCGATTTTCCCGGCCGCTTTCCGGTACGATGCAACGCTTTTCCCGGGCGTTTTGAAAGGAAACGTTCCAGCGACGTGAAGAAATCCAGTGACAAATCTAAACGCGCCGTTGCCAATGGAGACGCCTGGCTTGCCGTTGTTGAATAGAACGAAAAAAAAAAGAAAACAAACAGTGTGGGACGGAAAAATGAAACTGTGTGTTTGTTTCACCTAAATTTGGAAATATTACTGCATGTGTATGTGGCTTTAATAGTAAACAAAATATCGTTTTAATATTAGATTGAATTTTAAAACGTTTTTATTTCAGCAGTCACTTCTCTATCTCTATTGTAAAACCATATTTATCTTCCGTAAGCCACTGTGATCTGAAAATGGCCTTGTTCGCTTCGATCTGTTCCGTTCAAATCCTCTGAAAATGCAGCAGCAGGAACCGTAAGGACACTTCGATACATAACGACCGCGGCTAACAAATGATTATTGGTTTTACTTAACGATTTGGTGATAAAATGTCGAATAAATTGCCGGAACGTCCGCTGCATCCTAGCGACGACGGTCCGGTGCATTGGCCAACGCTCGCTCGTGTTCTGCAGTTCTTTCCAGGGGATGCACCGGAAACGGCAGCCCACCGCTTCGAAGCGAATCCGCTGACGTACCGAACGATTATCGTGGCCACGTGGTACGTCAGTGACCCAGCGTTGATGGTGTGAAGAAGTTCGCCCTGCCATAACGATCGTCCGGTGGTGTTGCGTTGGACATCGTTTGTGTTTTTCGGCACGACCGATGCGCAAACATTAGCTGAAGGTGCATCCGGTTGTTTGTACTAATGCTTTTCTTGCTGAATGCTGCCCGTACACGTACACTGGTGTGGTTCGTAATCCCGTAAGGGCGATGGCTTAATTGTTTTGTGAGCAGCGCATCCAATTGGAAGTACAAAACTCACTGGAGAGTAATAAACAATTTGCCAAAGTGTGCATGCGTTTTTTGGATATTTATGGCTGCGTAATCTAGCTACATATCGTGTCGTATTTCACAAAGAGGTACCAAAAATCGATACGAGCGTTGAATGTGAACCTAATTTTCTAAAACTATACTAAAAATAATGATATTATATGAATAGTTAATATAGAATCGATCTGTCATTGAAGCTACCGTCTATGAAAAGAATAGAGAATGAAATATGTGCTAATATTACAAATAATAACAAAATATCAAATAAAATGACACAATGAGACATCTATAAGAACCTTCCTTTTCTTCTAGAACAAAACAAAAATGAGAAAAATTCCACTATTTTACAAAGTAGCCGCCAGCCTATTGTTTCATACTTACATTGTGATGGTTTATTGCTGGCGACGATGACCTTCACGGCTGTTTTGAATAAACAAGTTCAGTACACCTTGAGACCGTTTGGTTATAAGAAAAAGATGGCTTTATGTATCTGTAAAACTATATTCAATTCTTTCGAAGAAGCAACACTTATAAACGAATTGATCAAATACATCTTGCTACCATTTTTACAGCAACACAACGGTGTTCAAGGACAAAAACGTTCAATAGCATCATGCTAATCAACCGTGTCAACGCAACGTTCCATTCCAGCACTTTTCACCGTCCAAACCGTCTGCAAGCAAACGTCTCGAAACCCCCGACGCATAACCAGTTTCGGATTTTAAATCGGATTGTTTACAATCCACGCTTACGTCACACAGAACGTGTCGCTCGACGCAGAGAATCGTCTGGCACGGTATGTTGTTTATAGAGCCAACCAACAAGAACAGGTTCTGCGTGCATAAAATCTTCGGATGGATCTTCGCGTGTACGATACCGGTTGGTGGCTCAGTTGCTGAAGTGTTCCTACAACGTGAAGGTTAGAATAATGCTACGCTCGTTTCGTGTCGTGTGTGGTGTGTTACTGTTCAGTTTCGCGATTGACTATGCCCAGTGCAATGGGGGAAAGCGGTTGATGTGCTACTTCAGCAGTGATTCCCCCAAAACGAAGGGCTACGGACGATACACCGTGAATGAGATACCGGTGGAGCTGTGCAGTGACGTGATCTACCGTGGCGTTACCTTCCCCGAGTGGACGAGAGGTTCTTATGTGTTTAACGTACGCGTTTGGCTTAAAGTTTGGAGAGTACCGTCCTTCTTATGCGTAAATTGTTCTGCTTTTTTAGAATGAAGAGCTTCAACGGCTCGGTGCGTTTATGTACACGATCAAGGCAAGATCGCGAACCGTGCGAAACCACATCACACTGCTGGAGCGAGGTAAGGAAGCGCTCTCTTACTCGATCATGGCCGAAATTCCCGAACGAAGAGGCGCTTTCGTGAAGGCGATCCTGCAGCTGTTGGAGCAGTACGGGATGGATGGGATCGAGATCGCTTGGGAGTGGCCGGGCACGATGGTCAAGTTTGGTGGCATCTCGAGCGATCGCGAATCGGTGGTATCCCTGCTCACGGACGTACGCTCCGGATTGAAGAGCAGAAACAAGGAGCTGTTCTTCTTCGGAGCCGTTTACCCGAAGGTGCTGAGGGAGTCCTACCGCGTGACGAGCATCTGCCAGCTGGTAGACTTCGTGACGCTGTTCACGTTCGACATGCGTCCGCACACGAACAACGTGGCCGATGTACACGCCCCGATGCGCAATAGGTCCTTCGAAACGGAACCGAACCGTGCAAAAACGAATGTGGTAGGTCGAATGGTGCGAGTTCTTTAGAATACTTTGAAAACAAAGCAAAAATCGTCACCTTCCAGGTTAATGGTGTGGAGACGTGGATCGATTTTGGATGTCCACCGAAGAAGCTAATCCTCGGAATCGGTCTGTTTGGACAAGCGTACACCCTGGCTAATCCGGCGGTCTATAATGTCGGAGCACCAACGCTTGGACCGGGAGCAGAAGGACAGTATTATTACGAGGGATACTATCCCTATTACGAGGTCTGATCGACATAGATCCATTGCATATCATTAGAGAAGATTTAAGAGAAATTATTCCTCCCATAGCTCTGCCTGTTGGTGCGCAGCGGTTGGAGCATCTTCTACGATCCGATCGGACAGATGCCGTTTGCCGTGCGTGGCAATCAGTGGATGAGCTACGAAGATACGAATTCGATTGGGATGAAGCTCAACTTCCTGCAGGAGAAACGACTTGGTGGCGTGATACTGCAGTACGTTGACTATGACGACTTCTGGGGCTTCTGTGGTTCGCGGAATCCACTGACCACCTACATCTACCAGCGGCTGAAGCAGATTCCGTCCGACATTTTATTCGCGATCGAGTGGAACAACAAGTGAACAATATTACAAAAATTGACACATTCATAATAAAATACAGGAAATATATAGTATCAATCATAGTTTTCTTATTTACAAAAGAAGAAATGAGAAACTGATAATATTTATTTGATTTCTTTCATGGGACTCTTAGATTATGTGTTCCAAACAATCTTGAGGATAAGTATGATAACTACACTCCAAATATGCAAGTTCTTGAAATTTATTCCTTCGTTTTTGCGAATATAAACAGCACAGTTTGATTATGACATACTTTCAATATGTCAATAGTTCAGTTATAACTTTTGTTTTGTTTTAAATCCTGCTCAAAATCCTCCCGTTTGCTGCTGGGTTGATGTGAAACATAAACACAAAATCGGATTGTATTTATGCAAATAATTCAAACCAAAAACGGTGTGTTCGCTAAATTATAAACATTTTCCCATGAAAGGCAGCCAATATTTAGCGCTGTCATAAAACTGGGATTTAACTTTTGCATCGCTTCATTCGCATGATCGAAGCCGTTCGACGCGCGATATGTGTCTGTTCGATTCAATTCCTTCACCTAAAAAAAAACGAAGCTCAACCGTCTGCCCCACGGCTGCCATCACGCATCCGTCGTCCGTCGTCATCTTCGTAAGCTAAAGTTTTATGAATGGACACCCGATGTCAACCCGTTAAGCCGTTGTGACTTCAACAGTCAAGAAGCAGTCCGATCGGTTTATGATCGAATATGAATCTTTTTCTCTTCAAGGAGTGCCCGATTCACTCGCCGCTCCACGGGGAGGTTTGAGCTGAGGGCTGCCAGCACGCCCACTTCCGGTTCCACGCTAATCTCATTATCGAAAATGTTGCGCGATGCGCCGCCGGGCTGGTGGAGGTGACAAAAATGTTAATCCGGCTGCTCCTACGGTGCGGCCGAAGATGGAGCGATCTTTTTTAACACCTCGATTGGATTTTCTCGGAGGCCGCCCCCAGCCCAACGCGAGACTGCGACACCAAATGCGCACTTGTCGAAGTGTGAATTTCATTTCTCCATCCGGAGCGCGTCTGCCCGGTACGAGAGGCCTAAGAGGACTTACGAAAATTTAGTTATTTCGAAAATGACCTCCCAGGGAATCAAACCAAACCGAACCAAAAAATGTATCGTCCGAGATTTCGGGACACACGGCTCGAGAGAGGGACACATTGTGACGATGATAATGTTAATGGTATTAAAAATGATAGCCACGGCCAACCCACTCGAAAACGCACTCGTTTGAAGCCTAGCGAGCGAGAGCGAGAGCCCATCCGCAGCCTAAACGGTTGCGGCCGGCGACGCGCTGTCCGGCCGAGCGGTTTGTTGTAGTGATATTATTTATGAATGGATTAAAATATCCGAATAGAAAACGATCTCGACGACTGCTTTGGGGTGGGTTGATCGAAATTTAAATAATCCCAGCGCGCGATCGGCCCAGCCAGCCCCCGGGGGGAAGGCTTTGATTAGCGGCAACAACGGCAGCACCAGCACCAACGCCGATAGGAACCTGTGAAAAGCCGGGTGGCGGGGTGGAAATCCCTCCAGATACCTTTCGGGGCTCGTTTAAACACGGGCTGCACGGGCCGCGCTTCAACTCGAAGCCTATTGCTCACCGCACACCGCGGGTTATGGGTTTCTTTATCATTTATTTATGAATTGATATTTTATTTTAATGTCATATTTTTCCACCGCGGAGATGCGCGGACCGCGTCCGGGGGTGTTGAATTATATCTTCCGTTTAACGTTTCGGGCACGTTTTTTTTTCGGGCGTTCAGCTGCTTAGAGCGCGGTGTGGAACGCCAACGTCACCAGGTAGGAAGGTGTGTTTGATGTGTTTTTAAGTTTGGCTGCGGGCATGATTAACAACGAAACGTATGCTGTTGGGATGTTCTTCTCCTCTTACGCTTATAGTTGAATGAGGTATGTATTATTTTAAATCATTTTTAAAAAGGTATTTAAATCATCAAAAATAGCATTTTTATGATTTAATGACATTATTTTTGTTTTATACAATTTGCCATATTGAAACATAAAATAAAACTCACCTATCGATTTTTGCAGAGATATATTGATTTTTTTCTATTTCTTCATCTCATAGCCTGCCTAGTCGTATCAAATGTCAACATCCGCTCAATTATGGTTATTAAATTATAATTCCTAATGTAATCTATTCGTTCGACAGCTCTACCCGTGCGTATTGCTTCCATTGGCATTCTTATTTCAGTTCTTTTTTCATCCCCACATATGTCTTGGCACTCGCACCCTCCGGAGTGTAGCATCCCGCTGGGGCAAAAAGGCACAAAACCGGCCCCGGAGATTCGGCAGCGTTCAGTTCATTCACCAAGCGCACGCGATCGAACACACCGCGGGTGGTTAGCAGTGGAGTGTTAGAACTAGCTCGCGACCTGCCCGCTGGTTAATGTGTCCTTTCGATCACGCTTGCCGCAAACCCGATTGATTCCACCTTCCACAGGATTCCATGTTATGCGCGTTGCCTTTCTGCCCGGGACCACGGGAGCTACAGGTTGCGATAGAAATCGATAATCACTCATTAATAACTGATCGGTGCCTGTGTGTGTCTGCGTGCGTGCGTGCCAAAAGAGCCACCTCTACGATCGTGCCGTGGCATTCCGGTCGTCCTGTGGCCCTCCCAAGCCCAATCCGTTGTCTTTCACTGATCGACATTCGCTGATAATTATCCCTCTTTCACAATTACCTTTCAGGGCGTTTCGTGGTGGTGATGGAGCACCGGGCGACGGTGCAACGATCCGCTGTTCTGCGGTTGCAACCCCTTCTGGACGATGGCGAGAAATATGGCACGATCGTGTTCCAATATTTTACCATCGATGGACAACGTGATCAATCACACCGCGCTGCAACTCCGCCCCCGGTGGTCTTCGGTGGTCGAATTTGTGCGTTTCGACATTTCGGGCGGTCTGTTCGGTTCGGTTGAGCAAGATCAATTGTTGCTCTTCGAATGAGGTTTGGAAAATTCATTATTTTTTTACAATAAAATTGATTCAAACGAATAATGTTTCCTTAATTTGACTAACAAAACTTAAATTACTTATTTGTTTATATTTTTTATTTATTCATTTATTCGAAGTTGGTGTTATCTGACAAAGTTGGCCTTCATAATATAACAATAGACATAAACGAACAACGCATCATTAAAGCTAGAGATCGTCAAAATGATAGTCTTAAACAATTTTTAAGCTGGTTAACCGTCAAATTCGTATCAACTAGATTACTAATATAATTGTATGCCTCCATCAATTGAGTTATAGAATCACTGGCACTATGTGTTGTGGGTCTATAATCAGGCCGTAACAATTGTCTAGGTCGGAGCTGTCTACCTGGAGCTAGAAAGTTTACTTTACTTAAAATAAACGAGGCGTCAGGTATTCCGGAAATGGTCTTGTGTAGAAAAACGCACTGTGCCGTCAATCTTCTATGCTCAAGTGAATCTAGTTCAAATAATAAGCTTCTAGTCCATTAGTTTAGACAATAATTATTACGAGACCATGGTAAACGATAATATAGTGTCCTATCCTATTTTGTTGCCGTGGTGATCGCTCATATATTCACTTTAATTGACCTATTTCCAAGAAAACTATTGAGCCAATGTACGAGGTCCCTGTTTACTCTATGTTTCTATATTTTTGCCAGTAATACCAACATTATCGAGTGTTGCATAGAAATCTGTGTAAACGCAATCTACCTGCATGTTATTGTCGAAGCTGGAGTAACAAGTTATCAAAAAGCTAACTAGGTTTGTTTCTATTGAACGATTTGGCATGAATCCGTCTTGATCAGTGGCTATGGTATGACTAAACCCGCGTAGAAGATGTTTACCAATTAACAATTCGAACAATTTGCTGATGGCGCGAAGCATAGAGATACCCCGATAGTTTGTAATATCGCTTCTGTCTAATTTTTATAAACAGGAAACATCCACGAAAATCTCCACATGAGTGGGAAGCTTCCCGACTGCAGAGATTTGTTAGGTAATTTCGTCAAAACTGGAATAAAAACCTCTTTATAGTTGACGACCACTGCGCTGGGTATGCAGTCCGGCCCAGCAGCAAAGGAAAGCCTCAGCTCACTAACAGCAGAGGCGACATCGGCCTCAGTAAAAGTTGGCAATGGCAGGTCCACGGAATCATGAAGGTCCTCTATAGCACTTGTAACGTCAGAACGGGAAATATCACCAATATATCGACTTATTCAAGCTTCATATAATTAAAAAAGCTATAAATAACGTAACGTGGCGGCTGTACTGTGAACGTATCATAGTAATCGCTTGAAACAATAAAAATGTTAATATTTACAAAATTTTCTACGCTTTTTTCTATTTTCTGGTGCTTAAAACTAGATTTAAATACTGTTTTTTTTATTCAACAATTGTGAAATGCAAGTTTTTAGAGCAATGCGAATAAATTGTTTCCGTTATTTCTGAATGCATTTCTGTGCTTATTTGAATGATTTTACAGAGCAAAGCTTATATTTTCAGAGACAACACCTATTTCAAAGTTCTTAAACATACCGAAATGGCAAATAATAATATCATAAATCATCTGCTTCATTATGAAAACTTTGCCAAGTAGGTTTGCTTCTTCCATTTCTGGTGTTCTTTGGTTTAATTGTACTCTAAGCTGGCTCAAGTCTTGCATATGGGAAGACGACCTAATGGCGTGTAAAACTATGCCTTTGCAAAGCTAAGATCGTGCCTAAGTCGAATAATAACAAAACGAAAATATAGCTAGACAACCTCTAGTAGACAGGACGGATTTTTAGTAAGTTGGCAAGTCAATTACTGTTACAGTTTTCTCAAATATTTGTTCATCAACATCGAATGGTTTGTTTGTTGTTAGGATACTTCTTCATCATCACGAAACATCATGTATGAGTCGTTTCGAAATGGAGTAGAAATCTCACCCCAAATCGATCCGATCGTGTAACGAACGATCGACAGCGGAGCCATTTTCTAGCGCTCTAATTTGACAGGAAAAACACAAAGGTCGAACAAACAACTGTGCCCCCCGTCTCTCGCTCATTCCACACCACCCCTTGCGGCTGACCCCCAAGCGCAAGTCTAACGAGGTCAGCCTTGGAGGCAGCGCTTTGGAGATAATTGTCTAATTGTCATTGAATGATACTATCCACGGGAGGGACGGAGAAACCCGAACACCGATCGCCACTGATCTAAACGAGCTGATAGAGGACCCGGACCCGAACCGCAAATACTCGAACAATTCCGGCGAAGGAGCGGCAACACGGGAGAAAAAGCACTGTTTAACCGACAAAAATTAGACCCAAACTCGAATTATCGTTTTCAACCTAATTAACTCAACTAATCACCGTGAGGCGTCGGTTGAACTTTTCCTCGCTTTTCCACGATGGAAGTGGCTTTCGGGGGCGAAAAAAGAAACACACACACCCAGGAGAAAGTAACAATCCAGGCCATCCTTGCGTCGTGATAAGATTCATCCATTATTGACACCGCGCGGGCGAGATCGATCGTGAAGATATTCGCGTGCGTTTGATGCGGGCTTTATGCGTTTCAAGCGCCCGTCCCAATGTCGACCATCATCATTAGCCTGCGCAGCCAAGAGGTCGACCTCGTCTCCGTCTTCGCCGGTGAAGTACGTTAATCTGCCACGGAAGCGGCGAAAGCAGGTGTCATTAAAATTTTCACGTTATAACTTACATAATTGGGCCCGTTCCTCCATCTTCGCGGCGCGCGGCATTCCAAAGGCTCCAAAGCGCCACAAGGACATCGGAGTCAATTGTCTCGAGCGCTTGACGGGCTCTCGTTCGTTCCAGCGTGATTTATTTGCGTTGCTGGCGCAAAGTAAAGCGGTACAAGTGTCACAGGAAGCACCACACTAATTATCGTCAATTTCCGTGCTCAGTGGCTCCGGCTGGACGGGTTCATCCTGTCGTCGTTACGTCCGGATTGCTATCGTCATCGTACGCGCGCACAAAAGACCGGGCCTTCCATTGGACAGCTCCCGTGGGCGATGAGCACGGACCTAGCCACGAAAATGAGGCTCCCGGGGGTCGGTAATCGCTCGTCTTTCGAATGGACGGCCATTTGTGGGGCGAACAAATCGACGGCCCTCCCTTTTGACGAGGAGGGAGCGAGTTCCGAGAATTTTCGCCCACCCCAGCGTCGATATCACAACCGGGCAATCTTAATTATGACATGCAAACCAGCAAAGTACCCACCCCCGGGAGTACCATAAACGTTGGATTCGTTTTTTTTTCTTCTCTTCCTGTCGCATTTGTACACGGCCGTCGCCATTGCTGGTTATTTGGTCTGGTACTCCCGTTCCGGGCCGGTTGGACCCGTGTGGGTGGACAAAACGCCCGTGACATTTGGCCACAAAATGGAAGTCTTATTTTCCGACCGATTTTCTTGTACATGCTCTCTCTCTCTCCCTCTCTTTCATCTCTCCAACCTCAATCGCTCCCGGTGCAGCTGATGGGTTCGATAGCTTATCGTGCTTTGTTTTGTTTGCTTTGTGTGTTTGTTTTCGGAAGCCATTTTTGTGGCTCGTTGTCTCGCGCTCTGGAACGGCGCGAACCGTTTGCCCGGAGTTCGGAAGAAGGAAAACACATTAAATCGAGCCCCAAGCAGGCATCGAGGGGGCGCGATTTCGGCGTCGCCGTCTCCTTGTGGGGCACTTTTGGGTTTGTTTTAATTTGTCACTTTTCTTTTCCCATTTTTGCTTCCGTTGCCAACTTCTCGATCAAATGAGTGTTCGGTGTATGTGTGTGTGTTTTTGGCCCCATCCGCAAACAAGGCTCGTTTTATTTTATTCGCTTGTTATTTCGAGATTTTTCTCAAAGTTTTTTTTTTCTCTCTTAATTGTATCGAGTTGCTTCTTCCGTCGATCGGTAACATCCGTCAGTGCGCTTAGCGGAGCGTGTAATTGAAGATTTTTATTTCGACCAGATTCGTCCCGTTACTGTCCTTCGATAAAACGCGCATGAGTGGGAAGCGAATGCTTACGATTCGCTTTTCGGCAGCGCGATTCGTTTCGTATTTGTTTATCACTCAGAATGCCTTTTCGTCGTAGTGAAAAGTGGGGCAAAAGTGCCATTTTATACGGTTTATTCATTGTTTGAAAAATTAACACTCAATTCATCAATGTTCATCTATGAAAACAGAATATACTGAGTAATATGTTTTATTGATACAATTAATCAATATTGGGTTAAAAGTCAAATTTTACGTAAAACAAAAACATTTTCATAAATTTATTCGATTTGATATTTTTATATTTATTTATATGTTTATTCATTTATTACTTATTCATTTTCACTCAAACTAAGAGGGTTTTTTTTAAATTCGGGCAACTTTCGTTTACAATTTTTACATCAAATCAAAGTTATATTATCCACAACATGGCTCTCAAATAATTGAGTTTATTGAATACTAAGAGCGCATTATCTTTTCTTCGTAATAAGTTGAAGGATTCTAGTAAAAGTAATTCATTCAGTAAATTCTCAGGAAATTCATTTATTGCAGTATTTGATAAAGAACTAATTAGTTATAGAATCAAACGTATAATTGTACAGAAATATGAAAGAAATTTATTAAAAGCAATTGAAAATAAACAGCAACACAAACATATAATCAAGTTTTCAATGAAGCCGATCGACTCAAAAACTTTCCACGAAACGAATCATTTTCAAGCACATAAAAACCCTTAGCCCCGCTTTCTCCGTGCATTAAGTGTCTCTTCATTTATCTGCCTTCTTTTTACCCAATTGGTACCTTTTTCCATGAACCGAATGCTTCCTTTGCTTCACTAATGCATTAAGAAAATAACAAAAACCCCCCATTTCCCGGGCATCCGCCCTCATCGAGCCTGGCGCACCGTTTTACGAACCAATTGTGTTCATTTAATTTTCCCCAAACGAAGGTTTTCCCATCCCATCCGTGTGTTTGTTTTCTTTTTTTTTCGTTTTGTCCTGCTTAGTTTGTTTAATGTCCGCGTCTTCCTTTTTTTTCCTTCCCCGAAAGCTAATTAGATTCTGCGGAAACGACCTTTCCGATCGGCAACGGACGTCATTTGCATGTGCCTTTCACCGAAACGTCGTTAAAAATCGGAAAACGGTTAGAGAAAATGGTGGAGAGAACAATTTCCAGCCGTCCCGGGGGCCGCACGAGCACGCACACGACCGTCCCGAGGGCCGCAAGGGATAAGGCATTGTTGGCGTTCTTTTATTTGCTTTTCGAAAAGCCACCACACGGCTGCTGCTGCTGCACTTCGTGAATCGAATAATGAGCATTGTTTGTTTTATTTATTTTGTGAGCTAATTTATTGTCTCGTTACGGGGGCCCGGAGAAAATTGATGTTAGTTTTCTGCGCTTTGTTAAGCGAAATTGAGGTCGATTTTCCCGTCCAATCATCGTAAACATGCGGTTTCCTCCGGTAGGTCGGTGCAACATCTTGCCAGATGCCACGCGGCAGGCAGCAGGTGAGTTGTGGGCCTGTGTGCACGTTGTGGAATCGCATCGGCCCATTTGATTCCATCCACCTCTCGTCCAATTGCATGTACAGCCACTGTTTTCTCGTAATCTCGTGTGTGTTTGTGTGCGTTCCGGTTTGTCAGCACCGGAAAATTACACCAACCGTAAATTAATAATCCAAGTCCTCGGCCTCCATCGATTGTCGTCGATGCCCAGCGCCCAGAGCGCGGTCGGTGCATTATTTACGCCGATTTGACTTGCGCGACCAGCGACGATAATTTGGTGATGTAAGTTGGCACACTAAACAAACATAATATCACCTCTAAATGCCACTGATTGCATGTTCGTCGGGTACAATCCGACCAGACACGCCAATGCCAATGCGCTACCGTGGCTGTGGGAAATCGAACGGCGGGCAGGGTAATGATTGAGCCTTCGTTCTGTCAACAGTGCCCGATCGGAATGTTACCCGCGTTACTTGACAACTTAGCAGTGTGTCTTGGGAGCTGAAATTGGGGGAGGGAAAATTCGTGTTTTGTAATGTGTCCTATCATTACGATAATAGGTTTAGCAGCGTTTGCCTCTCTTATAGAGATTCCAGTCACTTTCCAAGTTGCTGTTAGATATGTCTAATATAGATATGTCAAAGTCAAACTCAGAGTCTCTAAGTCTAGCTAGTTAATCCAAGTTATTTAACAGTCGAATGAGTGGATTCATTTTATCGAAATGAACAAAGTCGAGTTAGGAGTCACAGACTTAAATAAAGATCCTAGTCGACATTTGTTCGAATGAAGATTTCAATGTCTAAAGCAGTCTTTTTCAATGCTAGCTTTACTAGTATCTATAGGAAAACAGTCTATTCCAAGCTTTGTGAGATGTTTGCTTTTTTTTCAAATATATTTGTAATGTTTTTGATGCAGGACTTTATGAAGCGTCGGCAAACGCGACAAACACGACACTGTCGTCTCAGCTATGTAAATTTTACGAATGGAAACATACGAACACACAAACAGCCGGCAATAACCACCTCCTGACAATTACCAGGATGAAACCGCAAGGTGTGTACAGTTTCAAGGTTTGCATTAGACATTCCAGACAAAACCAAACTATCTTGTTCGATGTCTTGTTTGTCTGGAATATCTGATGCTGTCTGATATCTGTTGATTTGATATCTTGGTCGATGTCTTGTTCGACGACTCATAGAGTCCTGCCTGAATGGCCTGATGTTTTTTTTAAATAAAACTTGACCAAACTTGATAAAGTTCGGTCAACTTAAAGAACATGCACACAGCTTTCGAGAAAATAACGTGTATATTAAAGACATTTTAGGTGTTAAAATAGGGTAGGTTTTCCTTTAGAAAATTTAAAAGAAGAGGGTTTCTTAAGATATATACAATTTCAAACAATTATGATCTACATCCTTTCAAATATCACATTTAAAGGTACTAACTAAGAGATTTTTCTCCCTCAGCTTTCTAGACCTTTGTTTTAGACATTGAAATAAGTCGAAGTTTCAAGTATCCTCATCGTCCATAGTATAGTTCTGTTCAAACATTTCCTCACAATCAGTGTTCTTATTGAGTACTCGCTCAATGGTCAATCTATAAGCCACATCCCGTCTAGATATTTTATATTCAGTAAGTACAATCATTCAGTAGCTACGATCGCTCATTTGCCGTACATGTTGAATCAACTTTCAAGCATTGGTTGAAAACTCTTCAGTAATTCTTTTTTTCTAGACAAAAATACTTCCGGTGAAAGCAGTCGATTGTCTTCTCCCACACTGCTCCCACTCTCTGTTGTCACAAGCGCTATGTAAGTGATCCCATTCCATCCACCACTAAGCATATCTAAACGACTTCAGATCTCCCCGCTCGCGTAGTGCGGAAGCAATCGTTTCGATTCTGCCCCCGATAATACCCCGATGCATCGCTCGGATGGATGCTTTTTTTCCACCCAAAGTTTCCACGTGTTTCCATCGCGAGCGCGGCCAGGAAGAGGCCAATCATGCGCCAACACGACCCTGATGGCTCATTTCGAGTGAAATTGAAACAAACCAGACGTGTGTGACGGCGCATAGGAGCTGGTGGTTGGATAAAAAGCCGTTGCTCTTGTTTTTGACGCTCCTGCTCGATTACCTTTAACGTTGTCAGATCGTCATTCGCTCGTGTTTGTGTGTGTGTGTGTGGGATGAGAGAAGGGAGAGGAACTTGAAGGAGATTACTTCCTGCTACCGGTGAAGCGATTAAAGGTTACACTCCATTGATGAGGCTCGTGCTCGATTACACTTGACTTTTGTGAACCCGGACCGGCTCACTTCTCGAATGGGCACTTAGATCGGGCACATGTTCCTGGTTTTTGTGTGGGTCTAGTTTTTGAGTCAAGTGTAAAAAAAAAGCACCGGCGTTTCGTCTGATCGATCGAGCATGCGGGAGCCGAACCGGGGCTTTGATAAATACTTTAATCACTATCTTGCGGAGAAATAGTCCAGATCCCGGCACTTATTCCATGCCGCCTCCATGCAAGCTGTAGTAGCCGACAGAGGTGTTGGCGAGGGCGAGAAATGATATGTCAGAGAGCTTCAAAACATCCTCCAGCCACATCGGCGTACCTTGTGAGGATCACCAATGAAATAATTAAGCCAACTTTGTTGCGAACATATAATTTTTCCGCTCGAACACCTCACGAAGCCTCGCATGGCGTCAACGGAAAAGGAAATGGGTAGCGCAAAAACAGAAACTGCCGAAACCACATGTCAATTATTGATTGCCATTCAATAAATAATATTTGTTTGCCGATGCGTGCGTAAACAGAAGGCCGCCTCGGTGTGCAGATTGCGGTGGCTGAACACCGTCTTTTGTGGTGTCGACCCAATTTCTTTTCTAGACAAATACCGGACCCGGCCCGAAGAACGGAGCCTACTCACCCACTCCGAAATAATTATCCACCGTCCGTTTGGCGCGGTCCGTACAATTATTCGACACCTGAACTTTGAGTGTGTCTCTAAGTAGCGACGGCCATATCGGCCCGGACCCATCTGCGGCGAAAGCAAACGGAACACCATCGCCCGACCCGAGACTCCCTTTTTCTAATCCATATAATTAGACATAATTTTTTGTTTATATTGATTACCGTTTCCTTGACCAGATAGCATCAGGGCACGGATCGAGGGGAGAGGGGCCAGGTAGCTGCAGGTCCCGGGCCCGGTCCTCCGTGGTTCACCTGTTTCCCGTGCAGCTTCCCGTTAGAACTGACCGCGATTGATCGCTTTTTGATGATGCCGCTGTTTTAGTTTTTTTCTTCCTTTTTAGCTTTTGCTGCACATCGTTTCACCCTACCGAAGCACGGTTCCGTGCCCTTTCGAGTGGTTTGAGCGTGTGAGGAAAAATAGATAAATCATCAGAGGGCAGCGTCCAGTTTGCTTAATCGCTGCCGGGCGTCAAGATGATGCGACAGCTGCAGAGATGTTGTGCAATCAAAGTGGCTTTTGACAAACATTTTCTGTAAATAATGCTGGATCATCATTTGTAGAAACATTTTGATGCTAATAATTATTTGATACTTTATAATATTTTAAACTATTGTCATGGTACTATCTATCAAAAATACAAAATCAGTAGAACAATTGAACTGACAGTTTTAAGATAAAAACCTAAAATTATTTGAATTCTTTATCTTTGTGATTTTATCCTGCCCTCTTATAATCCATATTGCTTTTTTTCTCAATATTATCGGATTAGTCTTTACAAAGTTGAATATCTTTGAAATTGAAGAAGGCATAATATTATCATTGAGCTATAATTTAATTTAATCTAATGTGCCTCTTGATAACAGTTTTAATGATAGCATTCAAATTTTTAGTAAACTTTTCCTGTTTTTTATGCATTCGTTACAACTTCGCTTTATTATGTGTATTTTACTAAACTTAACTATACACCTATTTTGATTAAAGAATTATCTACCATTGCTTCATTATTGACTAATTCTGTATAAGTGAAGAAATATTTCATTTAACGAACAGTGTTTTGATTCGATATTTTCCTTTTCTGCGGGTGTATACATGTCTAACACGTCCCTCCTCAGTAGAAATTGTTAAAATTGAAACTACGTTTGGTGCAAGTTTAAATTACTTGCAAAAATATGTCAAAACCACATTAAAATAAATATTTATCACATAAAATAGGTCTTCAAGTCACCTGTACCTTATATCCACAGAAGTGTAGAATTTTGTATCAATGTTCCTGCATCCTTCATTGTATCCAAAGAGTTGTTGTTTCAACCCTATCATCATCATCATCATCATCATCATCATCGGCAGCATCACAACAACACTTGTGGGAGATGTTTTTCGTTTGTTGTCGCACCCTCAACAACGCAACCGTATTTGACACGCTAACCGAGATATTAAAATATCGAATGAAAAAGAACGACCGACCTGGGAGATGTGTCTGTGTGTTTGTGCGCACCCTAAACAATGCTCCCGGAGTCACGGTTCATCGCGTTTCTTTCCCCCTCGACTCCGGCGCCCAACGATCCTGCTCCCCGGAGAGATGTCAACCGGCTGCAGCATCAACACCCTTCGGCGTGTTGTCCTTGCGGGAAAAATCTTTCGCTGCGTGAAATGTGAACGCTTTTTTTTTGTTGGTCTCCTCTCTTGCTCTCTTTCGTAGTGTGGATTTTCCACACTGAACGATTTTTTATTCGATTGACGGTGGTTGTTTCGAGTCGGCAGGCGGTGCTGTCAGAGGGTGTTTGTAGCGATGTTGACTTTATTTATACCCCTAATACGCCGCATCTAATCGTGCCCAAAACAAATAATGTAACAGATTGGGCTTAGTTTTCGACAGCTTGTTTACCATTTTATTCTTTGTGGGTGGACTGTCCCTGGCCCTTTGCGAATCACAGAACAGATTTCGGCGAAAATTATGTAAATCAATGAAAAATGGTTGAATTTCAGGCACAAAATGGCAAACCATTCCGATTTTCTCTCCGAAGAAGCAGACAAAAAGAACTCTAAACACCACTGAAGAGTGAAAAACCAAACAAAAAGGCCGGAAATGTGCTGAAAAACTCGCTCACACCTTATCGCGCCGCTTTCCTCGCCCGTTTACATTTTCTCACCTTTCAATATTCACCTCAGCTCACTGCTCACTCGGTCGACAGGTTCCCCGGGTTGCTTCGTTTGCTCGCGCTTCGCACTGCTCCCCCGATTAAATTTCGATCATTTTTATATTCCTTTCCCGTTTTTTCTCGGTCACTCGCTCTCGCTCGAACTCTTCCACTTTCATCCTGCTCGCTCTTTTATCCGTGAGCTTGCTCTGCATCTGGAGTGCACCCGAATGCAGCATCAACACTGCGAAACACGCGAACCAAAAGAGCGCGGTTGCGCAGAACGCAAAGTTCGCGTTTTTGGATTCGCGTGCAGGCCACGCCCCCCGCCTAAAATGGCAGCAGCTGCACGGGCCCGTCAGTTCCGCGAGGCAGCTCGACCTGAAAGCATCACACGGTGTGCCCTTTCAACCCCCTTCTCCAGCAGCAGCAGCAGCAGTAGCAACCCCCGGCTAACGAGACGCAGTAGGCGAGCAGAAAAGATGGCAGCAGCGATGGTGAGCGTGAGTGTGAGTGTGTGTGTTCGGCGGTATGGGGTTGGAGCTGAGGTGGGTTCGCTTTCCCACCCCCGAAAACGAATTATTTTCCATCCCACCCCGGGTTTTGGGGTGTGGGTGAAAGGGTTTTCCGCCCTCACTCACGCCGGAGCCGTTGATAGTTTGCACTGGTCACTACTTTAGTCACTTTGCCCGAAGAGAAGTGATGAAATCGATTTCCTTCCACCCACGGTCGCCCATCCCCATGCCGCATCTGTGCTGGAGAGAACTAGGAGCTGCACCGAAAAGGATGTTGTGCTTTGCGTGTGTGTAGGTGTGTGTTTTTTCTTCCTTCCCTTGGTGTTGTACACACCACGATCAATGTACGCCGGAATTTAAATTGGATTCCGGGAAGGCTAGGTTTCATCGCTGGAGCACACAACACAACGGGGAGGGCGCCAATGTTTAGTTACAACCCCCGGGGCTTTCGCTTCGGTTTGCCGTGTGTTGGTGCAGCCGGATGCAGCCTGCCTGGGAAGGGAGGCTGTAAAATTTCATCACCTTTTTTCCAGCGTTTGAAGGCTAAACAGGCTTGGGCGCTCGGACACAGGCAGGACACGGGATTAGCAGTCCGTCCCGGGTGCTCGGTGGTGATTTTGTGGTTTACCCGCATGTCTGGCCAAGACGGAAGCGGGAGCATTTTGACTAAATTTCATTGAATGCCGTGCTGAAAGGTTTACGATAGTTTTCGAGCGCATGTTTATGGAAATGAAGGAACTCGGACGAATCGAAGGAAGAGTTTTAAAATTTAATACTATTTTCTAGATGTCAACATGATCCCAATTTTCGATTCTGTTAGGTGCCATCGTTCGACTGTTGTCGCCGCCAGAGATAAAAAAATATATATATAAAAATTAAATGATACTAATAATTTAAAAAATATATTTGAGCCGCGCTAGTGGAATACCCCCTTGCGCTCGTGTTCCAACTGCCGCGTGGATCCGGGGTCATCGCGCGCATGTGTCCTTCACTCAACCGGTGCGATCGTTATCTCTTATCGCTTGTATCGTATGCGATTATCGAGGGAGTGAAGAATCGATACCAAAAACCGAAGTGAACTTCAAATTAAAATGATTTTATTTATTTATCGATATGACGGTCATATAGGTCGAATTGCCAGAGCCCAAGTACCCTG
>KB673201.1:989243-1019340 GCA_000349145.1 Anopheles dirus | reverse complement strand
TGCGCTTGCTGTGCGCTTGAAACAACTCTCCCCCTTACCTCGCCAAGGTTTAGGGGAAGCGGCCGTGGGATTATTGCCTGCGTCGCTTACAACTGTTGTCTTAAAAATACGCTCCTCATAAAGCAAAGGCAAGCAGTGACTAGAACTTAGCTCATTTTCAGCTCATTTCGGAGGAAGTCGATCAATTTTCTCACTCTCCGTCATGGGTTTAAAGTATGAGCTTCTAAGCATCGTTAGATCCTCACCGTATCCTGCATTCTGAGGATAATTTTTCAACATCTTGCACCTTCCTTTCAGGTTCACACACATACACACACCCTCTCTCGCTATCTCTCTCTCTCTATCTCCTCTCCGTACTCTCCTCCGGAGACGTACAATGTTCACAGATGGTGCGCTTGTTAGTGGTTGCCTTTGTCTAAAATGTATCATTATGCTAAACAGCGCCGTTCCAATCCTTCTCCCGAGGTTGCGCTCTCCTGATGTTTCGCCCATAAAACCCACCTCAAGCCACCCAACCCCCTCCCACCGTCAGCGAGAAACGAGAAGGATGATTCTTGCGCGAAATTAGTCCTTACTCCCCTCAGGTTGGCCAGCTGTTGGCGCGGACCTGGCCAGGGTATCGTCCGTTTTTGCAGGTTTGCACCCGACGAGCTCGTCTCTCTCTCTCTCTCTTGGGCGCGCGCACACACGCTCCTGCCCCTGCTGGATGCTGTTGCTGCTCGGTGTCGTTGTGTGGAGCAAATCGTCGCTTTTCCGACGTCCGATTTCCAGCGCCGGCTAATGGCTTCCAACATGGCGCTCGACGACGACAACGACGACGACGGCGACATTGACGATGGTGGCCACCGACGCCGACCGAGACCGGGAGGTTGATTGTTAATGTGATTAAAATGTAAATTTTATTGCTTAGTAAATTAGACATTTTCTCCACGGCTAGATCCACGGCGGGCCGCGGGCTGGAAGGGCGACGGCGACCACCGGGGGCCACCTTCGTCCTTGGTTCGGTGGTTCGCATCGTTTAAGCGAGCGAAAGCTGTTGAAATGGCGAATTTATTCAATGTGAACGTCTTCACTTACGTGTGAATTTGAGATATGGTTTCGGAACGGTTCTTTCGCCTTTCGGTTTGCGTTACATTTTCCACGGCCAGATTTGCAGTTAGGTGGTGTTTTTTCTTGGGTTCGAGCGTTGTTTATACTGTCGGTGACGTTTCTGATGAGCTTTGGTCATCAGTGGGTTAAAAATAGGAATATTTGTTTATACTTCACGAGGAAGGACTTTCCAGTGGTTTTAGTGTCTGAAAACATTCCTTTGAACCTAGATATAGAATCAAGGAATTATGATGAGTATGTTACCAATCCAATAAACCAGTCAAATTAAAATATTCCTATATCAAAGCTTTGCATCAAAACCTCTAACTTCAGGCCTATAACAGACACATCACATTCTATTTTTAGAAATTTATTCCAACGCGCTACATTCTTTATCTCACAACTCTTTAACCAGACACTCTATGGTCGATTCATTGGTCAATATTGCGTCTGTTTTTCTTCTCTCTAGTTTCACCAAATTATCGCCATCAAGCGTGATGGAAATTCAAAACTCACACTTGCAGATATCGAGTAGTTTATGGGAGGGATACACGTCGTTTCTCGTTAAAGTGGAGCTATTTGGAAATGTAGACTTAATTGTTCGTCAAGAATCTTAGTCATCAGACGCAAAACAAACAAAACTCACGCTTCTTGTCAAACACTGGCAGATGGACAACCAAGAAACATCCCAACCAAAATCGGGACACATTTCTGATCCGAAGAAAATCATCCCCGATGAAGCGTGCACCACCACCGGAAACGAACACTTTCCGTCGCAATCCGAGCTCCGTGATAAATCGGAGACGAAATACCAGTTCGAAAATTTCTTCAACACAAACTCCTCTCGGCAGCGTCCTCACGGCACGGGAACATATGTTCGCCGATAATGAGCGTGAAATCGAACATATTTTCAGCCGAACGGTTGCGGCGAGAGTGTGGAAAATTGTAGACCAGCGTCTGAAAATCTGTTTACCAGTTAACACTCGGCGGTCGGGGCTCGGTGAGCTTGCAGTGCCAGCTTGGAAACCATTTTTCAGGCACCGGCGGTGGGACTCGCTCGACCGATGAGTGCGTGAGATTATCGCAACCTTTTCTCAAACTGTCGCCGCGGACGTTTGGGAAATTTCGAGACAGATCCATTCGCAGGTCGCAGTTCGCGCTGGAGGTTTACTGCTGTGATTAATTACTGTGGGTCTCGCGCGGTATTCGATGGCGAGGATTGGCCGCTGGTGGATGTCTTTCTTCGCGTTGCTAATCGTAAATCATCTGCCGCACTTGTATGGGTAATTGTGGTGATTTCTATTTATGAAGAACTCGACTCGAGTATATTCATTCCGGGAAAAATCGTATGTTCGAACATTGAACATTCATAATGATCTATCGACTTACAACGACTTGTATCAAATTCTCAAAAAATAAACTTTAAAGTATAGCTTCTTATAACACAACTTTAAATATTACTAGTATTTGAGAACTAGTATTTGAGAACTTAATTTGAGAACTTTCCACTAAAATGAATCAAAAATGAAAATCGTTAGGTGATGCATTCAAGGTTCAAGAATGACCATTAAACATCTCAGTTGTTTTTAACCTTTTTTCTAGGTTTTTTTTGCGTGTACTTCATCTGTCAATAATATTTGGTGAATTTTTTTAAAATTATTGCTAACAAAATAACAAATATTAAGTTCATTTGTTCTCGATCTAAGCAACAGTTACCCATATTAATTCTAATAGTAATTAAAAATGCTATCATGATACGATTCCTAGTGTGTCTTTATCAAATTACATTTGTGTTAATTACGCCGGTCCACTTTTATGCAGCAAGACCATAAAAATACATCAAGAACCCAAACATTCGAACCCACCCGAAAGTGCATGGAAAGTAGCAGGAAACTTCGACCAAACGGCGGCCACGGTGGACATCTGGCACGGAGGAGTGGCGCGATCGAAACCTCCCCCATTTCGAGCGAACGTGACGATATTTATAAACACGTTAACATCAAACGTAAATCTATCACAGAAACACACACACTCCAGTGGGTGCCGGGTGCATCCGAAGCGGGTGAGTCAATCTCTTGAACCGAACACAAACCAGGCGCGATGGGCCAAAACCAGACCTCATCTAGAACCGCGGAACCTTATCCATCTCATAATTGTGTGTATCATCGTCGTCGTCGTCGTCAGCGTCATGCATATGAATGAGCGATTTTCTAATGGGCACATAAAAACATGATACACGCGGCAAACAAACGCCGCCACCGACCCATACACACACACACACACAGATGCAGGAAATAATCATTCGCTTTTAAATAGGCACCGGGTGCGCAGGGTGGTCGTCGCGTCCGTGTCGCTTTTCCCTTCGTGGGGTCGCACAAGCGGCTGCTTCCGGTTGCTCCCGCGGGCTTCGATTTGATTCGGGCTTCCATCCGGGGGACGGGGGCGTCGGCAGATCAGACGAACGATTCCACCGTCAACGGAAAACGCTCAAACTTTCCTCCACCCGGCGCGAGAGAGAGTGAGAGAGTGAGGAGTCGGTGTTTGATCGTAAAAATATGTTTTATTTTATTATTATTTCCCTCGCTTGATGTTTTGTTTTTACGGCGCTGTGTCTGAAATGAACTTTTCAGTGTAAATTTTTAATTCATCACCGCCGTGGCATTTCCTTGTCTGTTTTTTCTCTCTTTCTTTCGACATTCCTTCACCGTGGGCGCGCTATGTTCGCAATTCCGAACTAGTTGGGCATGTTGTTGTTATGTTTTTTATGACCATTTTAACCATATCGTGTCGGTGTGCTAGTTGTGTGACGGTGGAATATACACCAAACTCAACACCAAAGTTGCCCCAACAAAGAAGCGGAAAACGCGTCTGTACCACGAGCCCCATTGTTGACGCTGAACTTTGCTTTACGATCGTCACGGAGCAACTGCACGGCTTCGCCCTCCATTGCAGCGCTTTCATCAGGCAAATGAAATGTCTTAATCAGCAGAAAAATACTCTCACTCACGGTGCACGGTGCGGTGTTTATGTTTCGCGTGGAAAACTGCGTCAATCCCCATAACTACAACTATTGACAACGTGTTCGATGGGCACAGAGCCCTCGGCGGGAAGCAGCTTTACGTCCATTTAGGAAACTTTTATACAACCATCGTGTTTTTTTACGGTCCCCGTATGGGCAAATAAAACCAATGCGAAGATTCGCCCCCCGGATAGGCTCGGTGGATAGGTGGCGTAAAACAACTTATCTAATGAGATGATAAAGTTTCGGCCGTTTGTTTGGTGTGCCGCTGGAATAGTTGGCCGCTACCGTACGTGAAGCGGTTGCAGGCGTTGTGCAAGTCGTAGCCGCTGGTGGATACAACTTTGCGTGCGGTGCCTTCCCTATTGGGTGACCTAACCTTTTCTTTTATTGCTTTGTGGCTTTTGTTTGGATATTAATAATATTGCCTGTATGTGAAGTATCGCGGTTTATGGTCAGAGATGTTTTGGATGAGTTTCTAAGGAACATTTTAATTAATACGATTTAAAATTGGAAAGCAAATTCGTCTCCTAAGAAGGTTTGTAGACAATTGCGTTACTTATCGTATTTCATCGGTTTTATGTTAGTTTTTCGTCAAAAGGAGCAATGATTTATGTTTGAAGATGATTCAATTTCTACTATTTCAAATACAAACTATATTTGAACATATTGTTTTTTCCCTAAATATTGATTCTTTGCATCTTACCACGAACATTTTTTAATCAAATTTAGAAGAAAAATCGTTAAAGTTCATAATTAAGATATGGAAATACATATCACGTTCTAAACCCTTTAAAAGTACCTTATTTTAGCGTGTATAACGACCCCCCTGTATAATGACCCCTCAGATGAATTATCCAAGATTTTTGAAAAAAAGATTTGTTTTTTTCAACGTTTGGAACAATTTCATTCAAGGCATGTCACGAAGTTTTTCTTCTTGTTTCCTCCACGCTATGATCGTTGATCTGCTTGGCGGTGGTCCAAAATGCTTCTCTGCAGCATGATTTCCATTTGCTTTTGCGTATGCCAGCACTTTCAACATGATTTTTTTATTTTTTTAACGAAACGAAATTCTTTTTATTGGAGCCATGTTAAATTGCTTAAATTGATTGATTTTGATAACGAATGTAAACATTTATCTCAGATCAATAAGTTGTAAACATCAGTTGTCAAAAAAGTCTCGGAACGTAAAATTTTAAAACGATCGTTAATCCATTAAACTAGCCCGGAAAAGTTACTACTCGTGTATAACGACCCCTCTAATAGAACTATGGTCATTTTTTACCTACAAGAGGGTCGTTATACACACTAAAATACGGTACATCATTTGATTTTCTTGTGCTAAACAAGCTTCGCAATTGAAGAGCGCTAAATATCCTTTACAAAAATTGAACTAAATGAATTTATCTTTAAACTTATAACAAAAATAAATTTCAGGCTATTTGTGGTTGTTTTGAATCTATATTTAATATGAACCTTCGCAAATTCATGAGCTAGAAAATAAAGTATTAAATAATTAATAAATATTTTCCAATGTTTGCATCAAATATGCGCTTGATTCCTACCTTTGCTCTTAAACAATCATTTCAATATTGGCGACTTAAAAGGAAATCTGTACCCACTGGCTCATTAAAAGTTCTTTCAAGACTTCTTTTTGTGAGCCAGCGAGGATAGATTTCAAACCGCCGGTAGAACATCCCGAGCGTCGAAACCACCTACATTGGACCGCCCGGAAGCGAAGGCACGTCGAAACAACCGACTGCTACACGCCCAATGTGTTATACAACTGCCGAGCTGTCAAACGCAACATAATCAACATTCCCTCAGAAAAACACACTACAAATGATAAATGCAACCGAACCGAACCGACCCAAGCCGTTGCACCATTTGGCTCGTTTGGCAACGCATCTGCATGTTCCACCAACAGCCCACCGTGGTTTTCGTGGTGGCATATGCTGCGGATGCCGGCTCTCCTCGAGCAGGAAACGACCGTTCCGGGCTTTCTCCAATAGACACCACGACCGCGCGTTTTGGAAGCGCGTTATGTATCAGCGTTCTCTCTCTCTCCCACACACGCCCACACGAGATCCTTGGAAGGTCGCGAGGCTATGATTTAGTTTTCTCCGTCGCAGGCACTTTTTTGCCACGCTCCGGAACATGATTGATATCATAACAAGCACTGGAAAGGCTCTAATGAGCGAAAGAACGAAGGCGAAGCGGTTGGTGACACGGCCAGCATAACAAACAAGATAACAAGACCCAGTGGCGTGAGCCCGAGAAAGATGGCGAAGCAAAAAAAAAGGCTGTAGCTACTACAAGTGTTCGCTCAGCTGCCACCCGGTATCAACCGGGCGATTTCTTATTCAAATTTAACGAAACAACAACTCACCGAAGCAAAAACATAGAAGAGAGAGAGAGAGAGAGAGAGAGAGAGAGAGAGAGAGAGAGAGAGAGAGAAAAAAAAATACACACACAGAAACTCAACAAACAAATGGAACGGAAAAGAAGCCAGCTATGTCGGGTGGGGGCAGGGCACGAAAAAGAACAAATCTTCCGCAGTGTGACAATCGTGCTGGCAGCGAGCGTGAAAAGAAAAACCCCACGGCGGTGGTGCTGCGGTGGGACCTTCGTCAGGGAAATTTATGCCTTTGTTTGCAAGTGATGCATGCGCAGAAGATGCTGATTGTGAGCCGCGGGATGGGATGGAATCTTCTGGCAACAACAGAAAAAAAGACACACGCACACACTCAGAGGCTGGATGGGCTGGTAGCGTGCGCTCTTTGGAGTGAAAAACTGTTGAAAAAGACGCTCTTATTAAAATTTCACACTCCAGCGAAATAAAAATATTTATGTAACGACTCCACACCATTTTGCTATCGGATCGCTCCATTCCATTCCCTCGACCGGTGGCTGTATGAAAGCTAAGGAGTAGAGGAAAAAACACACACCATAACAGTCAACGATCCAGAAAGGTGGTAGGGTTTGATTCGTTTTCGACACTCATGTGCAGGAAAATCGGTGAAGGTATACCGTGAATATTTATCGTAAACGGAAAATAAACAATTTCAAACTACTCGTGCATTGTTTTGTTTCAAATTTTGGAAATTGCAAAAGAACGTGAATTCAATTTGCTAAACATTTATATAATGCAACCGTCAACAATAATTATTATAAGAAATGTACAACAAAAATCATTTTATTTATAGGAAGATTCAAATTTGGCAAGAAAAATGAAAATAGGCAAATTACTAACTAAGAAAACAAACATTTGAACAAGGATTGAGACAACTTTATTAAGAATCCTCAATTAGCTTCGGAAGGTTTGTTCAAAGAACTAAACTACATAATTAGAAACAATTCTGAACCTTGCTTCTTTATTTATTTGTAAGGTCTCTATTTTGATCTTTTTATATATTTGTGGGTTTTTTTTAATAAATTCACTTGACCACTTGATGAGATAACTTTCTATAGTATTTCTATTAATTTTATGTAAAAAAAAAAATATAAAAAATTCTCTGGAACGCTCGACACCTCGTAAATTCTTAAAAAAAGACACAAAAAACGAATACTGTCTTCAACAATATCAATATACACTTGCACGTCCTTTAAACACTTTTCAATTGAACGTAGATTGTCTAGAATGAATCAATGTCTCCTTCAAACCAAAAAGAAGTGAAATTTATTTATAAAAATTACATAAAAATGTTTTGTTTCAATTTAAGATTTTTATTGCAAAATCCGTTCCAAAGAATGCCACAGTTTTGTCATCGAGTGTAACCCGCTTTTTTCTTAGCTAGAAAGCGATACAAATTTTGCAACAAAAAAAAGCAAGCAGCTCGTTAAACCTCTCTCTAAATGCTACATCACCGCTTCCATCGTGCGAGCATGCGAAGCGACATCGAACCGAAACGATCGTCCTGGGTGGCATTTCGCGTCGTTTCCGCTTCCGCAATGCATTATCACCCAACAGGACGAGAAATGGTTCTGTGCTGGAACCCACGCCATGCCCACCACTTCGCGGTCGGGAACAGAAATTTGATCCTCGACAGCCCTTCGATCCTCGACCGACCATATTATCCACCAGCTTGCGGCTAGCGAAACACGCACCAGAACCAAGAAGGAAGTTAGAAAATCCCGTTCACGATATCTGGCTTTCCGGTTCGCTCGATTTCATTTGTCGCCCGGCAACTCCACGCTTGACACTTCAGGGCATAGCGCACGAACAGGACCCTAAAAGGAGCTCTCTCACACGCCCGCACTTGGAAGCGAAACGTCCGAGCGTGTGTTTGTAAATAAGTTATGCGCTCTTTTCGCACTCCACCGTGTCGATTTATGCGCTGGCCGGGAATGCTGCGTCGGGCTCCAACCCCAAGCTCGATTCAATAACCCGGGAAAAGAGGCTTGCACAAATGGAAACCGTGGAAAATGACCCTCAACACTGGCGAAAATTAGCAGCCGCGGATTTCCCGAACGAGCCCGAACCGTCCGCGTCCGCGTTGCGAAACGTGTGAGAATCATAAATTTATGCTCACTTGTTTATGTCCGCCGTCTCATCCGCGCGGGAACGACGCTGCCAAAAGGACGATAAAATTTTATCATCCGAAAATGTTCCAATAACGTGCCGGGAAGCAGCGTGAAAATGAACGGGTGAAAACGGATGTGGCGATTCGTCCTGTGTGTTGTTTTTCTGGGGGGGCAGGTGTACCTTCCAATACACTGGGCAGATACACGACCTTCATATTGTGGGCAAATGTGGCCCAGTTTTATGACAAGTCGTGAGAGAGCCTTCTTTGGGTCGGGTTGCAGATGAAAATTCATGCTATTCTTGAGGAAGAAACGTAAAAATCGATTTTTATGGAATATGTGGCTGTATTTTCCTGTTTAAATAAACTTATTTGAAATTTCCGAAAATCTTCACCACACAAAAGCGAATTTCATTTCCTCCACCCGACAGACCAGCGACAGTTTTCGCGTGAGAACATTTTTCTTATCTATTTCCCGAAATTTCCATCGTTTCCCAAAGCCCTTGATGAAATTTAATGGCACCATCGAGTGGTCTAATCCTCGCGAGATTACGTGATCTCAATAAAATTAGATATCCTCGTGGATGTAATGATTTCTGCAACTAAATTTCCCGTCCATTCCGGGCCAGAACACACGCGCGTGTGTGTGCTTGGGAAAACAATCTGCACAAAAGGAGGGAAGCTGAACGAAATAAGATAGATATAATTTATCGCTTTTCGTTCGTCGATTTGTGGTCGATTGTTATTTGCCAATGGGCTAGCGAAAAGAGAGAGAGAGAGGAAAAAGAGCACCAAGGGACACCCTTCGCCATGCACCTGCACCATCCCGCGATTTCGAGCGTTTTTCCGATAAGTTTTCCCTTCCCGACTGCAAGGCGTTCAGAATACGCTCTCCTCAATAATCGAATCAAGCTCGCGCACTCGGCACTTGCGAACCGTTTTGTGCCGAGCATTCGTGGGCTCGTAAAATTTCATTCGAAATTACCCTCTCTCCTTCTCCGCCGGAAGGAGCTCAATAGAATTTTCTGACGTGATCGTTACGGCCAGCGAAAAACGAAAAGAAAAGAAAATCGAACAGAACATTTATAGGAAAACGGCGCCCGCCTTATTACGCGAACCGGCGTTTCGATTTGTAAAAGGGAGAAACGTTTGCACATTTTCGACACCGAACCCACCGTTGACGATCGGTGTGAGTGCCACAAGCTCACCAACTGTCCTCACGGCGTCGCCGTCACCGAGCGCAGGATGCTTTTCGCTAACGACTTTTGTTCGAGTTCGATTTTCCAACCACGAAACTTTTTACGTATTTTCTATTAAATTTACTCCCTCCGCGGGAAGAGGAAAGGTCATTTTTTCACAATCTGATTACGGCCCTAACCCCCGCCCGGGTAGTGGGCTCATTTCGGGGCCGTTTTAACCTTACGCGTCCTGTGTTTCTGATGATGTCCGAGGGACCGCGGAATCGGGAAATGACCGCATCGCAACGCAGGAATCGTTTTCCTTATTGGATTGCGATTACTTTACGGTCGGGATAAAGTGAATAGTTTATTGGCTCGGTGCCGTAGCGGGTGGCCGATCCTGGTGAGATGATATTTAATATCACGCGTATGCGGCTCGTGGTAGATAAAATTCGGTTGTAATTGAACTGGTTCTGTGGGATTGGGTGTACATACACGTGGGCGCTTGTGTTCGCATCGGTTTGAAGAGTCTCGATAATCGGTTCGCATAAAATAACGTACTAGAGTGAGCCGATCGTTAATTGTTAATGGAGAGGGAAATGGAGTCTTCGCTGAGGTTAGTTAGAATTTATTTGTAAAAATTATTAGATAATAAATGAAGAATTCTGAGAAACTGCAATGAGGTATTATAATCCAACACATATTGTTGTAAATCAAAACAATGCAAATAAACAGTAACATTACAAATCGGTTAAGTATTTTACTTTATTTTTCATCCATTCTTGAACAGTTTCCATAGATGCATGAATTCCTAGGATCGAATCGTGAAATCGTCTCACTCAATCATGAAGTTATTATTATTATTATTATTATTATTTATTCGAAACTGTCACTGACGCACACAGGACGTCTTGCCACATATGAAATATAAAATACAATAGTCTTAAAAACTAGGCGACCTAACAGACATTAACAAAGTATCTCTAAAATTGGACGAATTCGGACGTGAAAATCGAAAGACTTAAACTCACTATCAAACGCTCTGGACATTGCATGCAACGGTTCATGAAAACTATGAAGTTGGTTTCTATGTTCAAGACTAAGGAACGCATTTCGTCTGGGACGCATGAGAGGGACAGAAATGTGTATCTTTGCGAGTAGATCAGGCGCGTTATTGGTAGAGTCAAGAAGCTTAGCGATAAACATACATTGAGATACTACTCGTCTGTCCTCGAGAGTTTGCGTTCCAAATAATAGACGAGCGAGTCCTGTAGTCGGGTCTAGGTAGCGTGGTATTCCAGTTTAACCTGTGATAAGCTATCCTAGTGAACGTTTTTTGAACGGCCTCTATTTTCGACTACCAGTAAACGGTGTACGGAGTCCAAACGACACTATTGCTTTCTAAAATAGAACGTACTAAGCAGTTGTACATAGCCTTTAAACAGAAAGGGCTACTGCTCTACCCATTCGTGAAGTAGTTATTACGCATAGTTTAAAGATCGATCTCAAACAAGTCGATACCATGCTGTCATTGATAGTTTTCAAACCGTTAATTTAAACAGAGGGTGCATTCCATGCTCGAAAAATGGCAATTCATAAATGGATATAACGTTTCACGATTGGATACTCCGTATTCAATTCGTTCAAATCATGCTACCAGTGCTGCTGTAAGCCAAATTTCAAACTGTTGAACAACATTTTTGATGCTGGATCTTTAGGGCGGATCTTCTTTAGGACGCCTTGATCGGGTGCTAACGTCCTAAGAATGTAAAATTATTGTTGCTTTGAATTTGTCCACAAGTTAACAGCTATCGCTTTCCATAAAAGTTGTCTATAAAATGAAAATGCCTGTTCCTTAGCTGACAAATATTAGTAATCCATCACAATAAGAGCTATATTAAAACACTGTCACCAGGAGGCAAAGTAAGTTCCTACTTTGTTACATTCCAGCTATTGGTTCGACGTCCCAACGGCACGCAAAACAATTCAATGACATGTTCGATATCTTTATTTGCGTCCATACATCCGGCAGAACCGTTTACCCATTGCTTGCACTTACACTGCATTGTCTGCCGATAATTAACAACATCCCGTTCCCATTCGCGACCCGGCACACACATGTGTGCACCCGAGTGCCGATTCCACACCCACCTCATTGCGTGCATCGCAAGGGCGAATCTGCAATCATTGTAGCACATTGTGTGGCCTTGCCGACAAACACACTCGACCCCAAGCGAAAGAGTGGCACTGAAACCACGCGCCCGCTTGCCCGTCGATCAAGCTGGCGTCAGTGTTGCCGCTCGCGAAGAATGTGTTCTATCCCGACCATTTTGCGGCGAGAAACGGATCACGCAGCGATACCCTTTCTTCTCGCAGCCCGAGCGCACGGTTACGCGATCGTAAATCTTTTGCCGCTCGCTGTCATTAAGCGTGGCGATAATTTTTAATTAGTGGGTAATTTCCGCTCCCGTCCGGCCCAGGGTCCTTTCGCGAAGGAAAGCGCGCAGGGCAACGTGGTTGCGTGGCATCGCTTTTCTTCTCGACGATCGTGCCCGAGGCGGGGAAGAGATTTTATGCTTCAAGGAAGAAATAAACGCAACGCAGTGTGTTCGTCATCGTCGTCTTTTAGCACTTCCGAACCCTAACCTTCGTCAATGTGTGCGCTCGAGAGGCCGCTTTTTTCACGACCAGATGATGCGACGGCCCGGTTTGTTGCACCGACATGTGTTAAACACGGACCGATCCGATCGGTCGGCCGTTCGATGTCGTGAGAAAATGGAGCACGTTTTGAAAAGTGTGAACGGTACGATCGCTCGATCGTTCAATTGATTCCCTAGAACCTTAAGCCCTGGGAAAGCGGAAAGCGAGATTCAGGTGGTTTCACCCATTCCCGGCCGGTTGGGTGCTTTCACTCTAATCTATCATCAAAAGTGACAACTCGAGGCAACGATCCCAGGTATTGTAACACGCTTCGAGCGGAACGAAGCAGCACGAAAACAACAGGTAACAGAATCACACACGCAGGTTCTTTTTTATCTCCCAAAGTTCTTAAGATGGCAGGAAGAATTATGAAATCAATCCGTCAATCAAAGCCGTGACTTCAAAGCGGGTGGCATTCGGGATCGTTTCGGGGGGAAGAAGTTGAGATTGGACTGTATAATTTGACGAAGCAACAACCAATAAAGGGTAATAATAACACTTTACGTGAAATGGTGCTCCATTGTTGCAGTAAGGAATGAAACGAATTTGAATACTTTACTGCATGTCAGAATATTTTATAGTCTTATGAACATTTCCAGATGATTTTAGATAGATAGTGTGAGGAAATAACCGAAAAAAGTATGCTTAACATCTAGGTTATGAAGAAGTAAAGCTATTGAAGAGTATTGGCTGGCCAAGAACCAGATTTGATACATTCAGATCTAAACTCAACGCAGCCTTAATCTCATAAATGTGCAGAAGCTAAGAAAACTATAGACCAACAGACTAAAGACTAACTATAGACTAACTATAGGCTAACTGCTAAGAATACTAACGCTGAGAAACATTCAAGGCCCGTTTACATGCAGCGCAACTTGGAAACTGATAGCATGAGCCAAGGCTGTGAGTTGTCGATTTAGTTGTCAAATCGTTTTTGGGTTTGGAAGGCGAAACTCACGCGCAACTTTTCGTAAACAAACGATTTGAATAAGTTTGTCAACAAATATAGTTGTTTGTAGCAAGTATATAGAATTTTAGTCATTTTCGAATGTTCATTTGATGAATTTAGCTATAAAAGTGCACACAAATAAGGAAATGCAGTTTGCTCCATATCTCAAGCGTAACTACCTCTCAAATGGTCGTGTCTACATGAAGCAATGCTAACTTTTAGTCTCTAGACTAAGATTTTATCCAACATTTGTATTGTTTTTATCAATACCTTATATCCAAATCCAACCAGCTAGCTATATTTTGTTCAGTTTTTTAGTACCAGCGAGTTTGTCCCGTCGAGAATTGAACCCAAGCCAGTGGTGTGGAACAATGCGCATTTACGCATGAGACCGTCCGTTCATCGCTGCTAGCTGTCTTGAAAAGCTACTTTTATTGAACAAAGAGCTAGTGTGCGTAGGATTTTTCCTCTCTTATAAGAGCGTAAGCCAGTATTATGTTGATTAAACTACTCGCACACATCCATTGCGACTGTATTAACTACAGCCTGAGCCTATTCACGCATGTACCACTCAATTTATAGACCATCTTGAGCCCGGCTCTACACCAACCCATATCCTTGTGCATCTAAATCATGACAATAATCCTTAAACAGTGAGTTTATACGGTGCGTGTCCATGTTGTTTCTCGGGCCATGCTGGCAAAGAGGACCCCCTAGGGGGCGCGTTCTCTAAACGCGCGCTCTCTCTCCGGTGCACGCTGCAATGCAAAACAAACGAACGGCAATAAAATTACTAACACATCGAAGATTATCGGTAAGCAATAATTGATAATAAATTTCGCTACACTCTCGGCTTGTGATTCTTTCTGCCCTCGGGCTGGGGGCAGTGAGCAGCTCCTGGTGGAAAAGCTACATTTTTCCTCCCCCAAAGAGACTCTACGAGTGCATCTAGGCGCAAAGCGGTGCCTCAATGCGGCACTTATTCCCAACCGGACCAGCTTTTTCCGGTGCTCTTCACCTCGAGGCCGAGGTCCTTTTCGTATGCATACATGCATCCTTCCTTCCAGAAAAGCGGCACCGGATAGCGTCTTTCCACCATGGCACGGTTCTGCAATGGGTCGGTCCCTTGGCGATACGGAAGTGTGCTAGGGCCCGGCTTCAATGCAGCACCCAAATGCGTTCGATTCGCCAATCGCTCCGCATCGTTTCGGGCCGGCAGCCAAAAGCCCGTATTCAATTTATTTCCACCGGGCGGTAATAAAATTAAACAAAATCACACTTATTTCGATTCGCATTTGTCTAACACCGGCCGGCGAAAGGAATCTTTCTAACGGATGCGTCGGACTGAATGCAGGAGGAATCGTATAGCCTGTAAGTGTGTGTATGTGGAAGGGGAAAAACAGGGTGCCGTAAAAAGGAGTGACATGGAGAGTTTCGAAACGAGGCAACCGCCCGGGGTAAATGCGTCCGGTTGTGATTCCGGAGGGAATCGGGCAAATTGAATCAAGTGCCGGGGCTCTCTATGGCTACGGTCCTCTAAAGTCCTGTGCAGAAACACTTGCCGGGATGTGTACTAATTTCATTCGTTTGGTGATTTTTTGCCCCCCTGACTCCGGGAAAGGGGAAAGGTTAAGCGAGAACCGGGAAAAGTTCACTCTCGATAATAAAAACAACATCATTAGAACCATCCCGGTGCTGGTCCACGATTTCCCCGATGCTGCACAGACAATACGGTGCTCGTTTCCGCTTGGGATTTGCTCCCCCCGGAGTCGGCCCGCGTGCCGGGTTGAGACAAATTGAGACACGCACCCCGATTGAGACGGTAGATTGTTATCAGTGTCGGTTTCACAAATTGCACAGCGCCTGCGATAATACACCCGTGCGCGGAGGGTGCGCCGGGTGTCCTTGCGTCCTTCCGTCCACCTCCAGCATCCAAAGGCAAGTGTGTGTTTCCAGCCTACCGGAGGGAGGGATGCGACTGGTTCAAGCATCCTTTACAAGGGTGAAGCGGCGCTGCGAGAGGAGTTAATAAAATCGCACTTTACTGAGGGATGAGCGCGGTGGTGCCATACGGTGGCGGATGACATAAAGGAACAAGTGTAATTTATGTAATTGGGACACCCTCGACACACGTGATCCACGAGGCGGCGACGGGTTCCTCCGTCGGCGCGATGATGACGCGTAATGGTTAGCTGGTGATGAGCTGCTCCGCGCGCAGCTTCGGGGTGAGAAGATTAACCGAAAGCAGGCACGGACAGCGGACGCACACAGCGAAGGGTGACATAATACGGCGCAGGAGGTATCGTTTACGCGTAGGGTCCGCTGTTTGACGTTTTTACCGACGAGTAATTAGTGGTAAATCTGTTCTTAATCCAACAGTGGTGTTTTTGTTGCGCTTTTTTGTGAGGGAGTTTGATTTGAGATCTCTATATGAGTTTTAATTAAGGGAATGTATACCTTGTTGCTCATAAGGGTGTAATTGTATCATATTTATGTTGCTGAATCATGAAATTATTTGCTCTTCTGATCTTCTTCTTGCCTCTTTCTTCGATAACGTTATAATTTTAGACCAATATTATAAACAAACTTTAAACTATCTTCAAATATTGCAATCGATTTGTTAGAAAAAGCATCATTTTTTACAGTCCAGACATCTAATATCGAGATTTATCAAGCTTATAAATATGTTTTTTTTTAGTTTAACCTGTTCATAACTTTCCTTTTTTTTATTTAAGCTTTCATTGAGTTAAATTGTTATTTCAGCTTTTAGTGGGATTCAAGGAGATTTATACGACTTCGAAAAACGCCATGATATTTCCTAGAGGCGCAATACTTGTCAAGAGATTTTGATGAATTCGGGATTTTCGATTACTTTTACATTGCTTTGGCGTACAAAACAAAGGTATATGTAAATTGATGGTTTTATTGCCATTCGAGATGAAATTCGCAATAAAGAGTTCTTTACACATCAGTTAATAAAGTGGTAGTTCTTTTAATTGTGAATAAGTATGTCCTTTTAGTCATTTTATTACTTTACTTACTTAGTGATATTATAAACTATTTATTTTTATTATTGAAGTTATTCATGTACTATTTCTTATATATTAGTAATGACTACTTCGAGTGTTTGTAGTGTATAACTTTAGGTCAACTAATAAATAATTGAAATTAAGTCTATCAGACATTTTCAAACTAATCATATATGTCTTTATGTGAGAAACTACCGATAAGACCAACTGTTGTTCAAAGTTGGTTCACCTGAACGCTAGGAAAATGAATATCTGTGTGATAAGAGCAGAACGAAGCACCTTCATCATCCAATAAGAAACACGGACTGTTCTATGCAGATAAAAAAATGGTTTGATAAAAAAAAAACGTCACGGGTCGTTCAAGATCGGCCATAAAAGATGCCTCGAATGTCGAGCCTCCAACGGAAGATAGGAAGCCAACCATGTGTCGAACAACACACGGATGGCTATCACATCACATAGAAGTGTTCGCAGGGGAAGTGAATACAATAACAGGGTCGATACATTGTTGCGATCCATGCGATGTGCCAGTGTTGCTGCTGCTGTTGCTGCTATTCCGTTAATTGTTTTTCTTACAATCGCGTTAAACTGCACAACCGCACTGTGTAGTATCGTTGCACTCTAATTAATGTAAACAAGCTTATCCACTGCACTCCGAACAGGCTACCGTGTAAGGTGTGTGCAATGATGAATAAAGAAAAAAGTGGTATTTATTTTGCAGCTATTAATTTTGTTATTTTTTGTTTTTATTCAATAAAAATATACATCGAACATACCATGATGGGTAGGTATTTGCTATGTTGTAAAGAGTCCATCGCGGCCGAGTCACTGAACCGTAACCGGGCGTCCATCGGCAAGTGGCGCAAGGCGTGTGACATTAGCTCCGCGGCGAGTGCGAACCTCCAACCACCCAGAACGGCAGAAAAAGTCACACAAAATAAGGCGCCTAATGCGAAGGTACCTCTTGGGCGTCCAGGTCGTACGCAGATTTTGGTGCACTTTGCCGAGCGAGTGGGTGGCAAGTGGGTGACGTGGTGACGGGAGGGTGAATAATTACGTGTAAATGAGCATGAATAACGCTCATTTGTCATGTCACAAAGCCCGGACAGAGCTGCATCCATCAGATCACGTACCCGTCACTGAGGTGGAATTCACACTATCACACCCAGTGTGTGTGTGTGATCGCTCGAGCGCACCGGGCGGGTGATTAAACGGCTCTTTTATCTTAGTCAATCGATTGTAATTACGTTGCAAAAGTTAGCGCGGATGCACTTTGCGTGCGCGCTGTTGTTTTATTGTTTTGTCAATCAGCTGTCGCGCAGGGTCCGGTTCGTCTTGAGCGGTTCCCTCGACGGTTGACCTCGCACGAGGGGTTCATTCTTACGCCGAAGATGGGGGGGTTCTTTATTTGCGTACAAGAAACGAACCGAACTGTGTAAGGTCAAATTAGAAGCGATCCGATCGGAGCCGGTCGGAACGGGGAACTTCCTTCGCTTACGATCCCATAACTCATGCGCCAATTGAAAGGAAAACGGCTGGCCAACCGGATCCCATACGTGGACAACCATGTTTAGAAAGCTTTTGATTTCGAAAGGCGCTGCTTGGAGTCCGAAGTCTCCGGCACCCGGTTGAATGCGCGGCGCAGCGGGAGAAGTTGCGCGTCGTGTGCATTTTTGGTCGCCTTTCTCTCTCTCTCTCTCTCTCTTTCTCTCCTCGTCTCGAGCTCGGACCTTCGCATGTAGGTGGTCATGCAGATGACCGAGTGGACGATCCGGAGTCACCTGATACGGCGAAGGCGAACGCACCACGCACAGGGGGAACGGATCCGAATAATAAGAACCACCGTCCTGCGGCGTTCTATGCCATAACTGCGCCTCCTTCCATCCCCATCCCGACGGCACTCACACATCGATCTCCGTATGGGGGCCACAACCACCCTGGCTGCTGCTGCTGCTGTGACTTCGAGATGTTTATGATGATTTTGGTGAATCGCTTCCCCGGTTGAGCGTGCGCCACGGGTGGCCACTCTCGCGAGGCTCCAAGACACCAAGACGGGCCAAGAAGCCATTACGGGCGCACAGGATGCGCGGATGAAAAAGGAGAACGCCGAACGCAACGCCGGGGAGAGATATTTAAATTATACAAAATAAACAGCGAATCGATTTATGGCACCACCCGATGGTGTTAGGTTGTGGATGGTTCGCTCGAAAGGTTCCGTCCCGCGGGAGCTCCCGGGAACCAACGGACGGGAAGCGGGCGAATTAATCCTAGCTCTTGGCGCGCCATTTCTCCCCCGAGGGTTTGCGACGGCAAACGGCACGGTGCGCGGCGTGTGTGTGTGAGGCTGAAGCGGATTAAATGAGACACGGCGCGCACGGGAGTCTCGGTAGCTGATTGTAGGGTTCGAAATCGTTGAAAAATCTGCCTTTTCCAAACATGATTTAGATTGGCAGCGTACGGTCGGGAGCAGTCGGATTTTGTTGGGATTTATTGTGGACAACAATGTGGTCTCTGTGTATGTGTTTGAGTTATCGAATCGATGAATTTCGTGTCCAGTTCATCACTCACGCGGTCGCAATATGAAATGGGTATCCGAGACGAGAAATATCTGGAGTAGAAATCGTTATTTGAAGAATGTAAATCAAAATTTGAAACGATTTGAGGTCCTAAATTGTCCTCTCAATGGGACAGTAACGAACCTTATTTCAGTTTAAAGTCTGTCATTATCCGATGTCTTTTAAAGATGCAATTTTAATGAGCATTAACTTAAACATTATAAATTGCTTATGACCGCTGAAATGGTAATTAAAAATTAAAGATGATTATGATTGTTATTGCTACAAATCTCACCTCAAGCCTTTTCAAACATCAGCTATTATTTCTTGGAAAATAAAACATCAGAAATTCCAATTGAAGAAATCTAAGTTTAATTAGATCTTGATCACTTATGCCAGGTGTGTAGAACAACCTTAACTATGGTAGATAAGAGCTCATGTGAGTTAATGTCGCTCAATGCGTTAGTGGAATGAACCCAATAAATAAAAGAACAATTTGTAAAATGAACTATTCTTCTTATGGAAAACCCACGCGTCAGGATCAAGTAAGCTCGACAAATATTCCAACAGCATTAATTTATCATAAACATAATAGGATTCTGCATAAAAAGATTTCGTATGATAAATAGTTATGCATAGACAAATTTAATTTTTAATCTTTACAAATGCAGCTTTATTGGGAAATGGACAATTTAAGTAGTTTTCTGTCTTAAACGAGAATATCAAAACATAATTTGTTATTAGGATAGACCTATTTTTCGATAGGTTCGTAGATAACTAGGATTGAAGAAAATGTTCCAATGAAATTGTTATTATTTTCATGCTATGATCTAAACATTTGTTTAGAAATACACTAGTAGCTAGCACAATCGATAGTTCTGACAATTATTTCTAGTTATCTTACTGGTATACTTATTTTTATTAACAATAAAATCATACTACAAGTATAGCTGTAATGAGATATTCTGAAATGGATAGAAACAGACACCAAACTCAAAAAATATGTCATTAATGTTGCGTATCGAACTAACCTAAACCCTAATGCTACAACAAATGTACCACTTAACTGGGTCGTGAGAGGAGCGCCAATATTCCATATATTCAGAAATTGAAAACAGCTCTAAACCGCTCCCAAATACCTGGAACTCGTTTCCATCACAAATAATCAAAAATAACAAAAACTGGGAAACGAGATTAAGACAAGAGTCTCCACAACGCAACGAAACTACGATCCAATCTAGATCCGAGGCGGCGTTGAAGTCCAATTGGACCTCCAGATACCGCCCGATGATGACCAGATATCGCGCTGCCGTCGCTCCCTTTCGGTGTGCGTGTGTGCTTGTGTGTGTGCGCACCCCGTCGTCGCGCTTTGCGCCCGTCGCGTTCTTGATGCGTCGGTACAAATTAGCCGGTATAAATTATTGCATTTTACGATTTTTCGCCTCGCGTCGCTGACTTTCGCCGATACGCCGAGCCGAGCCGAGCGGAGGGTGCGGCGCATCGGTCGCATCGGTCGCAAACTGGCGCTACAACAAATTACCAACCTTAGGTAGCTTTACGACGGGCAGGCCCGCCAACCATAGCAGGGAGCAACGTGAAATTGTAGCCAAACTCCGCGCGTAGAATATTAACAATTTCATCTACCTTACTCTTCCAACGGAGGGCTCGGACACGGTTCTTGCGTTCGTTGAGGTGCCCCGGAAAGGGGGCGCTCGGGGAGGAAACATGGGCTCGGTTCTTCGTTTCGGTGCTCGGATATGGTTCGCCGTCGGGTGTTCGCTGATCGTTAGCGAAAATGGAAGTGGCCATTAACACTTTCGTTACGAGGCTCGATTAAAGCCCTCGTTCGAGTTGCATAATTCGGTCGGTAAATTTTAAGCCTTTTGTTTATCGCCGGCGGCTCAATAATCAATGGGCTTGAAGCGAGTGCCGAGAGAGCCTTATGAGTGCAAACATGAAGTTTGATTTGTTTAAAAAAATGATTTAAAAATAAAGTCGAAACTGATCGTGGAATACAATCGCAAGTAAATATGGCGTCGATTTCTATTCCTTATCTCGCAAAGAAATGTACACAACGGCGAAAGAATGTTTCAAATGTCACCTCTTTATTTCCAAATCTTCGAGCCCATCATTCATCCCATTTCACGCGATCTACACCCATACACACACAATGCACACCACGCGTGACAATGGCGACGCAGCGAAAAGTGAACAAAAATGGCCCGTAAAATGGTTCGATTGAGGGTCGAACGGTTTGAATTGAAATTTGATGAAATTATCAGCTCCCTGTCATCGGAACAGCTCGAAAAAAACGAGCGAGAACGCAGCTTTCAATCAGACACACACCATTCACTCGGCCACAGGACCGTTCGCTGAAAACCCAACCCATTCCCGCACAACAAAGCACTGACTCACTTTTGACGAACGATTCCTTTCTTCTCGCTTGCCGAGTGCCAAGAAGATCAACGGCGTTGTACAAATCTTCCCGATTCAAGATTGCTGGCACGCTAGTTTGCTCGCTCCGTTGATTAATTGTTTGTCATCAATCATCACGAGTTTCGGGGTTTTTTTCCTGGCGTCGTGCACGACCGGGTGACACACAACTCCCACACTCCCACCGCCCACGGATCCATCGCCAGCGATCGTTTTCTTCGAATAGCGTCGGACCAAACGTTTGACGCATGTTTTACGCATCTCTGCTCCGCAGCTTCTGATCGGTAGATCAGGCAGACGGGGAAGCTTAATCCCTTTTTGCGCTGCCAAAGCCATTTCCAGTAATGTTCGGGGTGTAAAAGTATCATATTTCCTGCTGCACACATTTGCACTCTCGCGGTGCATCGTTGGCAGGCTGGATGGCTGCATCATTTATCACTTGCATCGCGAGGGTAAATTTTCGGGTCCTGCCATATCCGCTTTCTTTCCTCAATCTTTCTGCTGCTGGCGGGGCCAGGAAGTCAAACCAAACACGGACAAATAGGTCGAAAGGGGGGACGAACACGTTGTACGGTAGCACCGAGATTCGCTATCGATGGCAGAGGATGCTGTCGACAGACGCGAACGCGACCGCGGCTGGAACGAGTTACGCGGGTTAAAGTGCCGATATAAATTAAGACGCTGCGATACGATCGTAACACTGGCGTGTAACAGCACGCAGACAAACCAGTGCTACATTGTCTTGTAAGGTGCGTCCGGGCAGGTTGGCTCCATTTGTCATCAAGCAACGGACTATGGAGAGTGAGCAAACCTTCGCCCTCGGGTGTATTTATAAGGATTAAGCAAGAATTTTATCTCCATCTGCGCAGCGGTTCGTCGGGCACTGATGACGTCACATTTAGCTTAATCCTATCATTTTTTTGGCAAATGAAAATTTGCTCAACACATCCCACATGCTACATTCAACTGAAAAGAGTTCGTTTTATTACGGTATATAGTGTGTTTTACTTGGTATAACAGTTTGGTGAATATTCGTTGGATCGCTTCCACTTCTCGCGTTTTTTATTGTTTAGATAAGGTTGAAGTCATCATTAAGCGCATTTTAGACCCTTTCGTGTGCGTGAAAATGAAACCATTAACCCTTCAAATGAATCACATCAATTGGGATGTTGTTTAACATTGAATGTTTATATTCTAAACATACTAAGTTTGGTTAGTTTTGTTGAAATTGTCAAAAAAAGAGCTATATTGTGAAAATTTAAGCCTTCGGTATATATTTGAAATTACTATCTTTTGGATATGATGGTTATGATAGATGGGCTCAAGTCCAGAAGTATTGGTATTGGCTGTAATTCTTTCCTTGTCTGTATTATAGGCAGATGTATTCTAAGAAAAATGTTCTTCCTGAGCGGTCAAGTACTGAAAAACCTCGATAATCGACAAAACTGCAATATTTTGCAAATGACCTAGCATAATGACTTCTTGCGAAATATTAAAGTAACAGTAACAGATCGATGTGAAACCATTGTTTGATTTTTAAACAATTATAATGCAGTAATGTGTCTGAAAATGTTGAGAATTCCCAAAAATATGATCGAAATTCAATACTTTTCTCAAAATTTCTCAAAAAATCACAGTCAAACTATTTGGATGTTTCATTTTCACGAGCACGGGAGGTCTAAATTGGCCTTCAGATAACATCCACGTCCCACGCCGGCTTTAATATACACATCACACTACTCTAGACTCGACGAGGAATTCTCCACCCTGACGTTACACGATACACCTACTATATTGCAACTGTAAACCCTCGCTAGCACCATCCGTCTCGGGCTATTTCTTTGGAGCGGGTAGTTTACGCCATAACAACACAACGAGCAAGACAAAAAGGAAAACGATAAATAAATTAAATAGTGTGCGTCTTGCGAAATCTTTATCTACAGTGCAGACAGGCGCACTCCGTCTAATACTGAAGCATACCGGAATCGAAATCAACCCTTTGCGCGACTAATCAGACCATTCGCTGGGGGCCCTGCTGAGGAGGCTTGTAGCGTTCAGTTGGACGAACTTCGAGGAGAACCTGCTGGTGGTGGTGGTTGAGGTGGTGCTGCTGCCGTTGGCGCCTGCGGATGTGAGTGTGCCTGCGGTATTTGGTACGGTGTGAAGCGTGTGAAGTGTTTGGCCCGTGGGTCCGGTGACGGAGAGCCGGAAGAGCTGGTCGGTGTGAGCGGCGCCGGTCCCAGCGTCCCAGGCGGCAGTGGCGGCGGAGTCTGCCGGGAGCCGCCTCCGCCGTCGGCGGCAGCTGCCGCAGCGACGGCTGCCGCCGCCGCCGCATTCGGCAGGAAACCGGGCGGTAGCTGCGGTGGGCTGGTGGGCCAACTGGCCGAGTTCTGCCAGACGCCCAGATTCAGCGGCAGGCCCAGGTTCGGCGGGCGCTGGTACATCTGGGGCAGCAGCAGCTCGCTGTACGGCGACCGGCTCCACATCTGCAGGTGCTGGCGGGCTTTCTCCAGCAGGGCGGCCGAGGACGCGGCATCCTGCAGGTCCGGGCCGGCCGCGAACTGGGCCATCAGCGGGTCGGGGAAGAGTCGCAGCGGCGAGCGCAGATGCTGCTCGAGAAGTAGGGCATCCATCGGGTCCCTGGACGGCAGCCGCGAACGACGGATGAAAGGGAAGAGAGTCGAAACACAGCCTTCGGTTAGTGAGTGATGAAAGCAATTATCGAATGGTAATGAGGTGAGCTGTTAATCATCGAATTTCGAGAAATTACGGGCGATAAAATGAAGGGAAAATGGTATAATACTGCAAGTCCGCGCTAGGAGTTAAAAACATAAAACAAAAAAAGGCAGCCTCAGCTCTTGCGCTACATTTTAGCAACACTTCACGGATGCGGCAGGATGCTTGCACCGACGGTGCCGAAGAAAACCCCCTCCGGGGGACTACCCGCTTTCGGCGCGGTCGAACGAATCGGCAATTCGTCCGGCGATTGCGGCGCAAATTACAGGGCGGCGCTGCCGGCCTTTGATGGAATTGCACAGCGCGGTGCCTGCGCCCCGAAGGGCAGGATGCTCCCTGGCGATCGTGCGGGAAGGCACCACTTCTCGGAATGCTCTCGGAGTGGTTTAAGTCCTCTTCTCGCTCCACGTCCGAAGAACATCCTTCCTTAACCGGCCCATCTCCGTCGCCCGTGTGTCTCGCCAGTGACTCACGTTTGCAGCGCGCTGGATGGCGTAACTAATGAACCACATCCTGAGGCGCTGCAAGTAGTACGCTGTGAGGATGAACTCAAACCAACAACAACAGCAACAAAAAAAAAACTACAGCAAGCTGCTCTGCATAGCCCAAAATAACAATAATTTCAGCTCAGAAGTCGAGCACCTTCGAAGTTCGTCCGGGGATGCACCACGTGCTCATTATCCCTGCTTTTCGGTTAGTGCGAGAAACAAAACCCGAAAAAAGAAGTTCGAGCTCCAGGAATGTTAGTTGAGGTCGGCAACAATCACGACGCAGGGCAGCGTGTGGTGTTGCGTGCCGCAGACAACTTCACACCTAACCGAACTTCATCATAATCATCAACATACCGACACCGATAACGGTTGGATTGAGACGCCCGGTGGTACGGATCCGAGCGGTGGCAATTATTTGCAAGCGGGTTCGGGAATGGAACTGGATCGATTTTGCAATACTTTTAAGGACATGACTAGTCCTGGTGCGTGTGTACGATAATTACAAGTTTAAATGGCTCATGTGTTGGAAAAAACCTTAAAAAGCAAGAAATAAAGATACCAGTATAGTTTGCTTGCCAAACACATGCTCTTAGTTCGTTGATGAACGAATCTACCAGTTCGTTCGTTATTATTGTTCTATAATTGACTTGAATTCATTCTGTTCAATGATCTTTTTGAGTATTGTTTTGTAACCATATCCTTTATATGTTTTTAATATTTTTGTTTATATTCATTATGTGTAGATATTTTATTTTATTTTATTTAATCTGTCTCTTCGATGTTGTAGGACGCCTCGATCGAAGAACTAGAAACTATTGTTCAATTTGAATTGACTTTATGAATTAAGTATTAAAAAATCCAATTAACGAATACTGTAACATAAAGCAATTAATAGTAACTAAATATAAATGACAATATGTAAAAAAACGGATGCTGCTATCTACCAGTTTGTTCGTTATTATTGTTCATTAATTGACTTCATTCTGATTCTGATTCTAATTTTGATCAATGATATTTTAAAATATTGCTTTACAATTATATCATTTAACACTTAGGCTCTTACAATACGGCCTCTACGACCGCTATAACGCTAAATATAAATAAAATAATAATTATATCATTTCTATTTATTCAATATTTTTGTTTCTGTTCACTATGTGTAGATATTTTATTTTATTTTCATTTATCTATCTCGTCTCGTTCATGTATCTATCTCGAAACTATTCTTCATTTCGAATTGAAGTTATGAATCAAATAATAAAAAATGCAATTCATTTATACTTTTACATAAAGCAATTAATATTAACTCCAATTAAATGACAATATTAAAAAAATCGGATGATGTCAATCAAATTCATAGAAATCGTAACTGGGCTATTAAAAATCACTAATTCACCTTGTTTATTTAAATTTAATCCTTGTCATTTTCGTCTTTATTATAGAGTTTTGAATATATAAAAATTAAATATTGTTGAAAAATCTTATTTAAATTGAAACGTCAAAATTAGGTTACATTTTCTACATATAAACATTTTGTCCAAAAAATGGCAAACGACAATAGTATAGGTCTGAAAACGTACCCTCCACGGCACTACCATTAAATATAATATCTTTTTATTAGGCACCCAACTCGAGACGGCCCTTAGCACATTGCCCGTGGTAGTTATCGTTAGAATATTTCTCTCTCGCCCGTCCGTGCAACCTGTTCGAACTGGAAGCCATACCGTCTACCGTCATCACTCCAAAGGGCCCGTTCGCCACACGAGAGGACGCGCCACACCGTCTGGGCCGTCTAGCAGGCCATGTTCCCGGTGTACCGAAATGCCAACGCATGCGGGTTATTTCGGACCCCGGGCGAGTAAATTACCGGGTTCGATCCGGGCCGGCCAGAATGCGTTCACTCGGCGTGGTCTGCCCCGAAAACGAGTTTTGCATTAAAATTCATCAATTTCGAATAAATTACCTTCGCACTTCGCACACACAGCCAGGCCCGTTCGGGTGATGGCCGCGCGATGGCCGCGCACCGTTGCAGAAGCCGCTGAAAATGAGCATTCATCAGCTTCCCGGGAGTTGCCTGGGCGAGTGGACCGCGCGATAGTCGGACCGTTGCATTTTTATCAATCATTACCATTCGCTGTGTAGCGCGGCTGATGATGTATGATGGTGCACGGACAACATAATAATTTATGTTTTTTTTCGGGCTTTTGTTGCTCTTTTTTCGCATTTATCTCTCTCACTCTCTCTCTCTCTCTCGCTCTTACTCCATCCTCCTTGGCGGGTATGTTTTTCGGCTTCCATCATCAGCGCGGCCCCGAACCTCGCGGCCTCGGCCGAAGACAGCCGAGTGCGGCCCTAAAGTGTCAGAATAATTACGCACCACTTTTAACAACCATTTAAGTACCCGGGCGAAGCCCAACACGGCCCGAACTGCCGCACGCCGCCCTGTAATCATCACATTTGGAAAGGATGAACTTCACCACGTTCGCGCGCATTATTTCGGGTTGTCCGGTTTCATTGATGGCGATTCGGGGTTTGGGGCGGCCCGGGCGGGGGGCAGGGATTTTGGAGAAGTGGTTTTTCGAGTGCATTTATGCCAAAACAATGCGAACGCATACGCAAAGCTGCCCCGTATACACACACGTGCAGGGTAACGGTGGCGGCGCGTTTGTGCGCAAAAGAGGTGAAAATTTAATGAAATTAAGGTGCGAAAAAGGAGGGCTTTCTTTGGCGGCAGTTTTCGAGGCGCACTGTGGGCCTGTGGTGGCGGTGCTGGACAAAATTGTCTGCGTCATGTGATTAATGTTTTTTTTGTGCTTTAATGTGATTATGAAGAAAGACACAAATCAAGCAAAAGTTCACAGCAAAGGAAACACCCATTGAATAAAATCACTTGACATTAAAATGGCAAGAATCTCCTTGGACAAGTTTCGCAATTCATGGTACCAGTAAGAAGACTCATTAATAGTCATCTTTAGAGGAAAATAATTCGAATCCTTCAACGATTTTTGTTTCATTCATCATTTAAACTCTCGAATGAGTTTTGTGAATCTTTGAAGGTAAAAAAACACTAAATGATAAAAAAAAACTTCAAAGATAGGCTCTCTGACAACGACATTCCGAAACCTTTAAAATTACAGAGTTTAAAGTTACAGAAGTTTTGTAATAAGTTACAGAAGTAACAAAAACATATTTTTACAGAAAACCTTCAAAGTTTTAGATTATTTTGTGGTGAATGAATGTTTTACTAGCATTATTAGATCCTGTTTCAAACTATAATAATCTACATCGATTTATGACGCTCAGAAGCATTACAAATCTCCAAAAAATTATAAGTAATACGATATCTATGTTTTTATCGTATAAGTAATACGATATGTATGTTTTTTAGCAAATAAAGGATACTAAAAGGGCCGTGAATCTTAAAATAACATTATTAATACATTCTGATTCGTCCATTTTATACATTCCGCTCAAAAGATTCATTTGGATGCATGAACATGAGTCAGATTTCAACAAAATTGCATCGCTTTTAACTCTATGCATCGAATAATAACCAAATTCAATTGTTTCTTATAGTTTCAACTCACTCACTCTGCTTTAGTTTGAGGCATAGACGCATACTAGTAACGCACACAGCGCTCAACTCTGTAGAGAGTTATTGAACGATTTAATTGTCCATAATGTTAGTGATATATAAGTATAACACTATGGGTTTCTTTACTAAAACAAAGTAACGATTCACATTTGTAGTGGAAAGAAGATAATTTTATGAATTTTTCAGAAAATTTTTCGATAAAACAATTGTCACAAATATGGATTTTAATCACTCTCATGACTACCACGTCCGACTGTTTCGGCGATACCGATAACGTAGATTGATCGTTATCCTTGCGGTAGCGCAGCGCATGCAATACGCCGCTCAATTACATTCATCGTGCCTTTCACCGGTCCAGTGCAATACAGTGCGTCGTAACGTACCGCGCAAGTACGTTCTAACGTCATCATCGAGTGAAAGTTTAATGGCTGTTCATGTTGAGGTTAATTTTAGTTGAATTAAAACCCCTAAAAAAATCACCCTTCCGTACCATTTTTTGTTGTTTTTTTTTGCTTGCTCGCTTTCTGGCGTCCCCAGCAGCTAGGCAGGATGGCTGCTGGTATAGTTTCCTTTTTTTGTGTGTGTGCGCTACACCTTTCATCCCCCATCCGGGAGGGAGCTGCACGGTGCATAATTTTCTGCCCGCGCGCAACGGAAATGTACGTATATGGAAAACAAAAACAGACGAAAAAAAGCAACAACAACCGCACACGGATCGTTGAAAACATCGAAAAGGAGGTGCTACAAATCCCGCTATCGTGGCCAGCGTGCGCAAGATGACCGAGGCGATCGGCGTCCTGCGTTTTTTCGTCCTCTTCTTTTTCTTTTTCTTCCTGCCCGTTCACCACACCTTTCATATTTGCCCTTATCGGTTGCGCCTGGGTCGGTTGCGCACCGCGAAAGGTGTAGCAAAACGCATCAAAATCGCGCGAACCGACATTGTAAGGCAATTGCCGCGCAAAAGGGGGCAATCAATCGGTGGTTCGGTTCGTGGCAGCATGCGAACGGCATGTCGATTTCGGGTGCATTCTGATGTGCAATATTTCCACACACACACATCCACCGTGCAAGGGAGCCCTGTGGAAGCAGGGCTGCGCTGTCTTAGTTCTGTTCACAATTTATTCAAATTACGCGTTAATTACGCGCCCCGTTCGATACCTTCGGGGGTGCTTTTCTGTGTGGTGGAAGCAGAGAGAGAGAAAGAGATAGAGAGAGAGAGAGAGAGAGAGAGAGAGAGAGAGAGAGGGAAAGAGAGAAGGTATTTGCAACGGGAAACGGTCCGAAACCTGCTTCTGGGGCCATTTTTCTTCAAATTAACACTTCACGCGCGGGTTCTTTGAGTCGGATGTCTCCCGGTGCAGAAGTGCATCATCGGAAGTGCGGTGCGCCGCGCAGATTGCTCGTTTGTTTCGCAAGCCCCGCAAGCCCCGAACGGGCGAGACTTCGAGAGACGAACTGTCTCGCGGGTAAATCAATGCGGACGGGGTATGCAAATTTGAGAAAATTGCACCGCGGCACCACGTCCACGGTGCCGGTGCGGGGTTGCGAGGGGGCAATTTGTGCCCGCGTGTGGACGGCACTTAGTTGGTTTGATCTCACCGACACTGGGAAAGCCGCCGGGCAAACGCAGCGCCGGTGCGCGGTAGTGGTGTCAAAAATAATTATGCTTTTTTTGAGCTGTTACTAAACAGCTTAATTCGGGGCGAAAAGAGGCTTTCAAAATTGAGGTTTATTAATTAAACTCATCTTAACCTATATCCACCCAAGCAGCCGACACCCGCGAGGGAAGGTATGCTTGGG
>KB673201.1:962921-986080 GCA_000349145.1 Anopheles dirus | reverse complement strand
GTTCGCGCTCGAAATAACGGTCGCACGCACACCCTCACACACACTCTTGCTTCGTACACACTCCGATGCTCACGAAACGCGTGAGCCGCTTGATATTGCGCGTGCTGTTGTTCGGGTTTGTTCCGTCTCCTGGTGTTCAGCTGCCGGTGTTCGCTGCGACAATCGTCCAAAATCCGCCTCCCGATCACGCACGACTGTCCACCGATATTCCCAGAATCAACTCTTCACCTCTCGGGAGCGCCGCTCAGACACGTCCGCCCAGCTCAAGAGCTCACACCGAATCCGGGCGAAAAGAGGCAGTGAATAGGTGTATGTTTGTTTCAAATATGCCTGGAAATAGAATGCTTCTATACAGTGGCTATTTAAGCATTCATGAAAAAGCGTTTTTAATACCCAAATCAAGCGTTTTTTTTCAAGAGCAACCTGCATACCGCTTTGGGACAGCTTTTAAATTCAGCCTGAAAGTATGCAACCTGAATAACAAACGCTCCAGAAATCCTTAATTTTCTTAACTTTCTATAACGTAAGTCGGTGAACTGGTATTCGCATTTAATCTATATATTAATGTTGTCAAATTGTTTGAACAATTGGTATGTAACATTAACAATCTTTAGATCGCATTAGGCAATAAAATATCGATTAACAAAAATTGTTAAAATTGAGACTTTTTCGAGAAATCTTATGCTTATTCTAGTTAACTACCTGGTCTTTAGTTTTACTTGATAAAACATTAAATACATGCTCAACCTAATTTCTTCTAACCAGTACAGACGATTCACAATCTTCATCTTTTTCTCAACCATTGCTCTCCAGGATTTTATCGTCTCCAGGAGAGAAGAAAAAACCCTAAATTCCCCTGAGAAATCGCCACTAAATAAACCTGCTTACGCTAGCACCGGCGCTGCCTGCGGCATCCAGAAAATAACTTCCTCCAATAAAACCTATCGGCATCGAGAGGAGAAAAGAAAAACACCACAACCCACGGCCACGGAAAACGGTGGAAAACAATCAGAAAGCAATCAATAACACTAATTGGCCCAATAAATCATGCGTCCCGCGGCATTAGTGTCGGCGGTGTTTTTCTTCCACTTTTCCTCCATTTTCCCCGGCGTGGACAAAGGCGCACCGCACGTCGCAAATAAAAGGAGCCGAGCCGGGCCCAAAACTCAGCGACAGTTGATTGAAATTTCTCGCCACCACTTTACTTCGGAAACGGGCGAAAATCGGAGTTCATTGCAAAATAATTGTTTCGACGGTTGGCTCCAACAGTGGAGAGTGGCCAACAGTGCACATGTACTGGAACCGCGCGGCCCAAACGCTCGGCTCGCTGAGTTTTATTGCGGATGTGTCGAGCGGACGGGCGCAAAAAGGCGAGCGACCCGCTCCACCGGCAAGCACCCCATTAATCAATGTTCGCTTTTCTTTCCGTGCGTTTGGCGGAGAATCGATGAGCTACGTTTTTTTCTTCTTTTTTTGTTCGCTGCTGTACGCCTTACTGCATCGACAGGAAGACGCACGTCACGTCTTCTACGACACTAGAGTAGTGGAGCAAATCTATACGAGAAAGAAGGAAAAAAACGCCATTGATCGATCGAGCGGAAAAATCAACTTCCACCCGGGGGTGGAAAGAATCTAAGGAAAACTCGATCGGACCGGCACGGATCGGGCAACAATCTTGCAATGGGTGGGGGGGGCAGCGTCTCCGGCGTCATCGTCACCACCGCTGCATCCGTCGCCGGGTGGGGAAAATTGAATAACACCCGGGCTGAGGCACCGTCGCGGAAATGCGTTCCGAGCTGAAGTCGATCGCGGCCCTGCCCGGTCCCTGGTTCGGTTTCGGTTCGGAGCTATATTTATGGTTATTGTAGCCGGGGCCGAGGAGCCACTGGAGGGGTGGGTCTCAAGAGGGTTTTGCGCGAAAACATGAAAATTCAACCAGCCGAAACCGACGGCCTGGCGGCGCGGCCGTCGGATGGGATGCGCGAGGTGATTCCGCGATGTTGGCGGCTTTTCGGGCCTAATTACAGAGCAGCACCGTGGCTCATGGCAGCACCAGAACCGGCAGCAACAACAAACGGAACACGAGCGAGCGAATATTAATGTTTCGCCTCCGATTGCTCGTCTCGCCCCGCGCTGTCGTCCGTGCCGCTGGTTCCGACGACGGAGCGTCCGCCGGTGCAACAAATCTGCCAGCCAGCGGAGACCGCGGTACGCCAAAGTCCGAAGGAAAAACCCGTCTGGGGCTGGGGCCGAGCGCGGGTTTGAGGGTTGAGCGATGGTTCTTGGGAGAATAAAAGTGCAAATTTGTCTTCGATCGGCTGAAATGCGCGATGCGGTCATCCGGGATCGATGTAGGATTTATCGTGTCGGGTAGTTAATCACATATTCTTCGCATTATGGCAGTTGGCTTAAGTGAAGCTAATTACTTGAATATTTCAAATTCTGAAAAATCTAGTGAAAGTGCAAAACCACTCTATCAAAATGTCGAATAAATGTAATTGACCTTTATCTGTACGACTGCCACATTCCGACGGAATCAAATCCTTTCCATCAAATCCAACTGAAAGTCAACTTTAGAGTGATTTAGTGTGATGATCCTATCGATCTGGTTTATAATTTAAATGCTACCTAATTTTGTTACATTCCCTACATGGTTTGATTTGATCTTTTAATATATTAGGAATACAATGTTTGCCATTTCTGAAACTGTTGAAAATAATATAATTTTTGAGTACTGTAATTTCTCTCTGTATCTACTATGTTTCTATTTATAATTCTAATAATAAAACTATCAACCTTGGTATTTATTATGCTTGTAAACAAACTATTATTGTCTTAGAATGCCTTATTATCTTATAATCTTGGAGTTTTGTTATATTTTCATCAAAAGTTACTGCTGTCCAATCATCTAAGCTGCTCAGCTAGAAGAGTCTAATTCTTGTTGCGATGAACAAAACGGTTTAATTTTAATGTTCAATATCAACACAAATACTGGACAATTTTATCTCTTGCAAGTCAGATCACAGGCACGAATGTTCTTAAAACTTTTTTGCTACTCTCTAAATCATTTATTTGTTGATATAAATATTGATAGCAATAAATTGCAAATAGGTTAGGTAAGGTAGGTTCACACGAGTCGAACTTTTGATGACGAACCTCACGCACACTATTACTGGATAACCTTTTCTGCTTGAAACAGACTCGGCGAACTTTGCTCGACTCACTGATACATTGACAAAAAAAGGTTCGCGTACAAATTCGAGCAGAATTCGACTCGTTTGAACCCACTTAATAACTTATTTTGAATTGAACTATTCTTGACGAATAAATCCCGTAAAAATATTTTATAAAAACTAGAACAAAACAAATATATATTGAAACTTGTAATGAAATGTATAAAGGATATAAAAATAAAATGATATTCTGAACGTGTTCTCTAATATTACATATTTTTTCTTCATCTTAAACATTGACTTAAACATTTGTTGAACATAACAAAAAGTTATCAACAAACAAATTTGAGAATAAAGCTAGGAATATATTATAAAAAAAACGAATCTCATCTCAGTTTTACAATCACAATATCCACTCATAGAAGCAGAATCGAAAAGGGAACCTCCCAAAAGCCACAAGAACACCGAAAGGAACAACACGTAGTCGGTGTGATAATTACGCGAAATCGCTACACCAATCTCGTCTTCAACACGCTGGTCGCATTCGCACGCTTCCCATTTCAAAATTTATTGCTGTTGAAACGATCTTTGCGCACGTCGATCGCGCCGATGCTGCTGATGTTAGCCGCTTTGTTTCGCGTGTCACTGCCGTTTCGGTTTGTGCGATTGCGAAACATCCCAGTGTGCGTGGCGTGCGTGCGTGCTTCCAACTCAATCGGCCTCCCCCGGCTGGAGTAAAGGTCGGTCGGAGTGGGAAAAAAGGGCACATTTAATCACGCTTCGGCAACGCAAATCCCCAGACGTTGTGGGTGAAATTGCAGCATCAGAAAGTGGGAGGTGCATCCATCACGCGCGGTAAACGCGGTTTCAAAACACATCACAAACCCGGGCGCAATCTGATGGATGATAATGATGAACGGCGGCATTTGACTTGATGATTTGTTTGAGTTGCTTTTTTTCGTTGTTGTTCATTTCTCGCTCTCCTGTTTTCCGTTTCGTTTTCACAGTGTCTATTTCAGGTCGGTCTCGGGCTGTGGTTGTGTTTGGATTGCTGCTTTTTTTCTCTCTCTCTCCCGACCCGTTTTATGATGTAGGGGGCTTTTTTTCGCTTGTCTCGAGTGAGCTTCGGCGGCATTGCCTTTATTTATGGTCCCGTTTCCACTTAATGAGCTACATTGCACGGAGGCCGCCAGCTAGACCAGCCCAGCGTCCGGCGTGTCTCTATCGGTGTGCCGAAGATCAAACGAAATGCAGCAAATTAATTCGATCATGTCTCAACCAAAACAACACTTGAAATGTAACGATTGTACCCAATGTTAGCGTCTGTGTAAAGGCGATGTTTCAGCACGCGCGCGCCCCGCCGCGTTGTTCCGAGTTGGCCCGTGTTCGGCCAATTAGCGACAAGTGAAGCGCAACTGAAGCGGGCCCGCCCGTGGGATCGATTGATTTTTGCCGAAGATCATGTACCGGGGTGGATATTATCGCTCCCAAGGGCCGGCGTCTGGAGGGTTGCCGTAACCGCCGTAGTGCATGCGCGCGTGTGTTTGTGTGAGTGTGGAAGCTCGTCGATGCGGGTGCGAGCGAAAATTACGGGCATCGATAGGAAAATTATAGGTTTCCATCGCCGTGGCGCATTAAATTTGAACAAGCGTTGCGTTCCCGTTAAAGCTGGCTTGCACAATTTCCTTTTGAAGGTGGAAGTGAAAAAAACACACACACACAGTACAACCCACAACCCGCTGGCTGATATAATTTTACGAACGGGGGGCTGTCTTTTTCTGTTAAATACAGCTGATACCTTCCTTCTGCCTTATGAAGTAACTCGGCTCGCTCATTTATCAACTATCTTACCGGTCAAAGTCAGTCAAGCGGGACGAATCGCGGAATCCTTTCGCGAACGGGTTCGAGTCGATCTTGAGCTTCGTGATGAGCTGGTTCTGGTACGCCGTCACCGCGGTGAAGATCGTCTCCGGGAACACGTACGTCTTGTGGTCGACGTCGGACAGCTCCTTTGGTGTGAGGGGGATGTTCTGGCCCGGGCCCAGCCTGGCCAGGTGGATGCGGGGCTGGTAGCGGTGCATCGAGTTGAGGACGATCTGCAGGAACAGGGAGAGCAAAAGTTGATGTTTTAATAAAAAAGAAAAAAAAATAGTTCCAAGTATTGGATGTATAACGAAATTCATTTTTCACGTTACTGTGAAGGAAGTTTCTAGGAATAACCTCTAATACAATATTCGGTTAAAAAGCCATACCTGTTTTAAAGTCAGATGTAATCATAAAATCAAGTGTATCTTAGAAACGTTCTAGAATTGTTCCTTGTCTTGCAGCAATGAAGTTTCCATTTTTTAAAAGAATATATTTAAAATTTGAATAAATGAATTCTCGTATAAATTCTAAATAAGCACCAAACTTATTCACAGAATCTCTTTAAATAGTAAAGAGAGAAAAATAGAAACTCCTCTCTAGAGAAAGAAATTTATGACGAAAAGCAAAAAAAAAAGAAAAGAGAGAAAGAAATAGATAGAGAAAACTAGAATCTCTTCAAAGAAAATAGTTGAAAATAGTTAATTTCGTAGTTCCAAAGAATGTCATAATATGTTCACAACATTTATAAACTAATATCAGGTCAATTTAAAAAGTAAATACTGAATAAATAGCCAATCTTCTAGCTAACGAATATATGTTCCAAAGGCCGCCATTTTAAGAATGTGCTGCAACACATCGATTTCCCATTCCCAACCCTTATTAATCCACCCTCCAACTAAAACACCCATAGTGGTCACCCTCGTCCTAATCATATTTCACATCCCTGGCGCGTGCCCCGCTATCCCTTATCCTTTCTCGCCCGCTCAAGGATACCCTTTTCACACAACATTCAGCGTGTTCGCCGGCACCGCCAACCGAGCAGGCGTGAAACCACCCCCCGCGGGCGAGCGGGACAGGCGGGTTTCATATAACGTGTAAACATACGCGGGGGTTTGCATTGGCTGCTGATGCTGTCCTGGGCCGGGTCTGGCTGGCTTGCTGCAACCAGCAGATCGGTTACGGTTGCGCTCGTCTGTTTGTTTGTTTGTTCGTGTGCTCTCTCGCATCCTGCGCATCCAGCGAACCCTTCGGAATCAATCACCCTCGGGCGGGTTTTGCGGGTTAACGTTATGAAGAAGTGTTCCCTCCCCCTTGCGGTGTTGGGCCGGAGCGCTGCGGGGCAGTAATGGAGGCAGTAGATATTCGTCCTGAACGGAGGCGATTGTTAGCCGACCATTTGTGCGTGCAAGGTGTGAGAATAAAATGAGGGATGCGTATGAGTACGCATAGAACAGGGGAGATAAGCGATTACACGCAACAGAATGTTGGTTTGTGGTCTTGTTTGTTACATTAATATAACAAACATTTCAAAAATTAATTGATAATTAGAGCCAAAACGACTAGGAATAACTGCTCCATAATCACTTTGAAAGCGTATTCCAACAATGTTGTATCCAGAACGTAGATATAACCATCATCCAGACTCGCCATCGATCTAACCGGTTCCGCCCAGATAAAAACGACCCTTCGACGACCACAACCGGTGGCGAATAATAGATGATGCCTTCCCGAGGGAGAAAGATTGTTTTAGATTAGCTCGCTTATATCTTCGCATTTGTTCACGGGTGGACGTAGTTCTTGTTTAATCTGACCATCCACGTAACGTAATCTAGAAACGTGCGTGCGTCCGTGTGTATGTGTGCTCTCCCGTATAGCCCATCCATCGACGTGCAATCGTAGTTCAACGCCACCGCTAGAGGGAACACCAAGGGCGAGTGTTCGAAATCGATTCGAGTCCGGCGAGATCGGACGCACGGAGCTGCGGCGGAGGATGTCATAAATTCGAAACCGATGAACGATGATACCTCGCACGCTGTATCGATGTCTTAGATATTTATATCTTTATTATTGATATTTATTTTCTCCCTCCCAGGAGAGCGCGCGCGCGTAGAGCGTTCCACTAGCGCAAGCGCCCTCCGGCGAAAAAAAAAACCATATAAACGGTTGGCCTTTCTCCAAACGGCTCGCCCGAAAGATCGATATCGGTTTCATCAAATCACCATTTACGCTTCGCGCCTTTTCTGGTGTGGTCCGGGGCGATCTCCGGGGTGTCGTCGTGTCGCCGGACCTGGCTCATGTCCGCACACACACACACGTCGCCAATGCCGGTGACGGTGCGTTAAAATTTCAGCGAATAAATAAGCGTGCGAGAAATTCTATACATTTTACCCGCCGTATTCTCCTTTCAATAAATAATAACGTGCCGTGCCGTGGGGTGGGCTGTGGCGGTTTTGTTTGCCGCTTCGAGCGAAACAGCTCTCTGGCGATGAGCATCGGCGCTCGTAGCGAGAGCTGCTGCCGAACGTCAATGTCGCCAATGTATGTGCAAGAATGGCATAAAATATGGAAGCGGGACATGTCGATTGGGTTGGCCTCATTTCTGTGGCATGCTGATGAGATTCAATCGAATGCATCGTGATAATGTGTGGAACCCTTGTTTTCAGAAAGCGTTAAGATAGTTTCTGGAGACTAGCGATGTGAAATGAACTTGAGGGTCACATCCATTTTAAGTACTTTAATTAGCTAGAGCGAATAAATGCTTGCTATTTAAACAGGATGTTTGCTTTTTTAACACGAACACAATACGCACAGAACGATCCAGTAGATGCAGTTTCGCAGTTTCAATCAGATATCTGAGCATTAGGATTTCAACCGTTCGATATTGAAGATTAAAGAAAAGATCCGTTTTTTGTTAAAAAAAACACACACAGAAAGAGTCAAGATAGGTTTGAGACACGGGCACTTAAAAGTTGTCAATCTTCACACGGGCACGGGTTCGGCACGGGTCCTACTTGTATTCTGGAGGTAGTGGATGACATAGGACTGGTAGTTTGGAAACTGGCATATAAAGGAGTGTTGGAGACTTTTCGTAATGTTTCTTCACTACCTCGAAAGTATTTGAAACTGCTGTACTAGCCATAAGGAATCCAGAGGGACCATTTGGAAATCTCCAGAAGTAAGATACCCCCACTTTGTTGGATTTGATATCTTTCTTCTTGAATGTGCTGTTTTTCAATTGAAAAGTAACACAAAATTATCTATCAGATATACATCCGACCATCTCCAACCTATGCTATGGTGAGTGGTGGGACATCATCACCATCATCCGTCACTCGTAATCTGAATAGTAATGTATATGGTAAGTATTTTACGAGAACTCGTTTAGCCATTTGATACAGACGAGAAATCTAGATATAAGCTAGATATAAGAAATTTAGATATAAGCTATATAAGCAATATATAAGCAGTTATATTTAGTTGTTACTGTTTGACAACAAATATAAGACCATGCCAAACTCTGACCAAAATTTGTAGATCATCTAGACCATCTAGATAAAATGTCAAATCATAACGTAGCTAACCTATTTGTGATCATGATTTTGATCTTCTGTTACCTTATTCTTGATTCTTGATCGATTGACCAATATCTTAGAACATGAATGTATTCTCTTCTTCTTAGATAGAGCGAGTGAGCACACATCCTCGATTGAGTGCCACGTTCTCTTGAAGGGCTGCGTGTTGTTAATTTTCCAACAATTATTGCCCATATCCAGTGTTTGTTTGAATTTAACATGTCTATATGACTATATTCTATATATTTGCTTCAGAAAATGATATAAAATGTAAGCTCACAATGATGCCTTAGTACCTATCCCCGAATCACAACAACAACCGCCTGAGCTGCCGACCTTCTCACCATATCTCATCCTCAATCACAGCCTCCAGCTTCAATAAACTCGTCGCATGCATGACGAGTGATGCTTCCCCATCGCCTAATGAGGTTGATTATAAATGACACTTCTTTCGACGTGTTTCGCTCGCGTCCGCCCCAGGGACAGGCGCCGCCTCCACAAGGTCGCACGATCCCAGTGAAAACCCCCGCTCGGGTTTTCCAGTGAAAGTGTGCACGGGTGCGGGAAGGGATGACAAGCGGAACGGCCGACGCCCGACATGTGCCGGTGCATTTCATAATTAATGAATCGTGTCACGATGCACTTGTCATCTGTCAAAACAAAGAACGGATGAACTCACTCGTATCGCTGCGGCGAGCCGAAGGCGCCACGAGCTTAGGAGCCACTGTCGCCACAGCCCACAGCGAAGCCACCCTTCAACTGGCCGGCTTCCGAATACGCTCCCGCTGCACGCTAGTTCTAAGAAACCACCGTGGAGCAGGGAAAAGAAATGCCCTGATTTGTGTTTTCCCAGAACGGAGCGATCCGCGGTGGGAGCTAGTGAGACACATTTTTCACCGACCTTCACGGCGCGTTACAACAGGGGGAAAGCAAACATTAATGTTCGCCCACCCAATCCAAACCACCCCGAAAACGGGAACCGGGTCAGAGCCCGCTCCGGGCGGCGTGTTGAGTTTCGGGAACTGAACCTTCGGCGCGGTCCTGACGTGTTACTCCCGTTTGTGTGGAACGCGGTTGAAACCCAAGCCGAAGCCGTGCGTTCTGGCACGTCTCTCGCCCGATCCAATCGCCCGGCTCCATCAGCCAACTCGCGTCAACTCGCGCCCGGGTAGCGCGTATCGCCAAACCGCTAAAGACGGGAATTAAGTCAGTTTGAAATAATTTGACAGTCAAAAATCGTGTAAATAATTTGTTTTCGTTCACTCCCGGGCTGCCGCCGACGGCGTCCCTCGGGTGGAACTCCGAAGGTTATGTTTTGCCTGTCGGCTGGCTAATGATTCCAAATTAATCAACTTTTCCTTCCCCTGGCGACGCACGTTCTAGGCAGGTAGACAAGGCCACGGCCACGGGTCTGGGCAGGTCTAGTGTGTGTGTTCGGTCGTGATTTATAAGATCGTATCAAATTACGCGTGCGCAATGTTTCTTGCTTCTTCGTTCGTTCCTTCCCCCCCACCCGGTTGATCTGACTTACCTGACCATTCTTGTCCATTTCATTGTTGGTTAGTTTCACTTTTTCGAACGAGATAACCTGTTTCCGCAGGGCATCGGCCCCGAGCGGGGTGTCCGGGTGGGCGTACAGCCGGCCGGGGGGCGGTGGATCTGCCTTGCCCGCCACCAGCCAGGCCGACCGGTGGTACGCGTAACGGTAGCGCCGGTTGTCAACCGGGACCACATCCAGCAGCACGACATACCGATCGGCCGGCGTGACTTGGCGCAGCGGACCGGAGAACGAGCAGCGCACCGTCGGGAACATGCGCCTGTTGGTAAGAGGGGAGAAGAGAGAGAGAGAGAGTGATGAACATGTGAAGGAAACATGTGGTTACGGTGGCCCCAAGATGGGACGATTGCGAGTGGGGCAAGATCCTGCCACCCATGGTGTACAGGTTGTTTGCTGACCGATCGAAGCTTGCGTGCCTGAGGAGTTGTTATAGCTGCTAACTTATTCCCTGTCAATAGTCGAAGCGCTCATGTAAATGTGCTGGTGTATGTGGATTTTTTCGATTTATTTAATATATAATGTAAAAACTGTGAGTTATTCTTAAAGAATTTGAGAAACTATGGATTTTCAATGTTTTTTATATATAATTTTCTCACATTTCATTTACTTGTTCGCTATAATTGTATGATTTAATCCTCATTTTATGCTTAATCAATAGTATGTTGTATTACCCAATGAAAATCATCATCATGATTCATGATTCATGATTCAATTTCATGATCTTTCTTTCATGATTTACGTCGAAATTGATCAAATTCGGCATGAAATTTCACGATCTTCCACATCCTTTCCATAATACGATGGCGTTTTCCAATTTGTAAACTTGCCTTTACGTTAACATTTTAAGTTGTCATTTACTGTAAATGTTCTTAATATGTTACAGCAATAGCTACGGGACATTTTCATCGATTTTTTAAATTAATTTTCGAGTAAAAACTTCATAGGAACATCACCGAAAAATGCATAAAAAACTAGACAATTTTTCGAAAACTTTTGAAAAAGCAGCAAATCGTTAGATGAGAAAAGTTTGATGAGAAAATGAATCTTTTATCATACATTTTTGACAGTATCAGTATTCAGAAACTAGAGCTTTAAACCTCCCTATGACACAGACATAAAAAACGTATAAGATAAATTTAAAATCGAAATTAATGAGAAATTTCGTTTAGAAATTTCATAAAATACGCTACAAAAATGGTGTTTTACATCGAAATATCAATCTTAGTTATTTTATACAGGTTTTAATTAGGTTCGAAGACGATTTTTGAACCAATATTCCCCGACTAAGGGCAGGTGCGACTAAATACTATCCTGATGCAACATTAATTTCAGTCTGAAGGAATACATAAGCGCATTTATCACGTTGCAGCAACGTTCACAATTCCGCATCCAGTTCGGTGCTCTCTTTTGAGTGAAATGCTACAGTGAAACGGCACGCCAGCTGAACTCCTCGACCCCGCACCGATAAACATCCCATTGCGAACACTTAAAACAGGGAGCCCTGTTTCGACGCGTGTTTCGCCCGTTTATCCCGACACTCGCTGGCCTGCCGGCGAGGAATTCCTCGCGATCCGGTTCCGCCCGGACACGGCGAGCAAACCTGTCAACAGTCAATTCCACTACCGGCGCAGGACGCAAAGGGGAACAGCGGGAACACCCGGGCGGTGGATGTGGATGTCGAAAGAATTGAAAATTAACATCCAGCTCGAGCACGCCATCGACCGTGCTCCGGGGGCCACCCGATGGCCACCCGCAAAGTCCAGCCCGAGCCCCGTTTGCGTTCGTTTTATCTAGCGACGCTTCTTCCGTACGCTCTATCGGATCGCTCCAATGGACACATGACAGGCCGGGCCGGTCGCCTCACGCCGGACAGGGGAGGGGGCAACATGCTCATGTTCACGTTTGCGTTTGCGCGCCTGGCCTGGCTTCCATCGAGTTTTGCTAAAGCGTGATAATTGCAGATAAGCAACATAATTCATAATTGCTAATTTGTGAGCCTTTTGCACGATGGGGTCGGGTGCGTTGGGTTTCGCCTTGTTGTTGTGTTTTTTTCGGTTTTGGGAGCCTGAAACAAAAGCGAGATAAAAAAAAGCCGGAGCTGCCGTGTTCGTCATCGACACGCTGCATCGCACGCGGCGACGACGACGACGACGCTGATGACCACTGGCGAAAAAGCCAGTGCATGAAGGGCTGAGTGTGTGTGTGTGTGCCTTGGTGCGCTTGTTGCAACCGATGTCTTCGTTCGGGCGGGACGTGCGGACATTAGCGCACACCGGACCGTTACGTTTTGGCCCAACGTTCGCGCACCGCTCCGGGCGATGGACGTCCACGACAGGGTTATGAATATGACAACAACCGATCGATACCCATCTTTCCAGATGGGTTGCGTCCGATCGGACCGTCGGTGGGGTGGTTGAAAATTGTGGCCGCATTATTATTACCTCAAACATAGTCCGGCGCGAGTTCTGACGGCCGTTCGCAGCCGGCCACCTTTTGCCGGGTATCCTTTCCGTGGGGATCGCCCGGGCGAAGGTTGTCCTAAATCAAGTCACACCGTCTTTAACGACAGGTTTTAATGCCCCTGATGAAAACACGAAAATCCACACCTTATACCCCGCTGACCGTTGTATTTTGTGAGGTTATGCGGTTCAGCTGTAGTCACGCAATACTTCGCAAGTTGTAATGACGAGAGGCTTTAGTTCTCACCTAGAACTACCATGAGGCGTCTCTTTTGGAACGTGTCCAAAAAATGGTTTTGATGATGGAAATGAACCAGAATAAAAGGTTGTTTTGTGGGACATTCCATAGCGTAATAATATTTATAATTCAAATTGTGTTAGTACGCACATCTAAAAAAAATCTGGAGGCATGCATGTGAGTACAAAAATCATGTACAAAACACATAAGAAGCCATTTGTTGTCAATATTAGGCTATGCCAAAATAGAGTAGAACTTACGAGTTAAAAACTATGAAAAACGATGACGCAAAGTATCCAAATCCTACAAGAAATCAAACAAATATGCCTTGAAAGATGGGCAATATCTTGGCAATTCAGAAAAATAACTCCAAACCCGGTTTGAAATCGTCAAAAATCGAACGAATGGCATGTTTTGTAACATAAATATGTAATCTTCTTAATCACAAGATTGTTCTTGAGTATATCCGATTCATTTATTCCGTGATGATTTGAAGGTTCTAGCTCGCATATGATTATGGATGTAGTTAGATTCCAAACTATGTTCGAACTAAGCTATAAGATAAACGTTCCATTAGATACTTTTCTAAACAAATTTCATCGTTCAAAACCATCGTTTTACTCGTTTTAGTGAATATAACAACACACGTTTTCTGCTCAAAACGATTAATATTCCAAACCATACGATTGTCATCGGTGTTCTAAGCTACGCAGCGTAATGCCGTCGTTAGGATGTCCTGCGCGTCCTCTTTCATGCTCGGCTGGCTGCAATTTCAGATTGAAATACAACCGCTCGGTTCTAGTGGTAACGATCCGCCACAAAGGACTTGCCGTTGCCTCGGTGGGGAGATTTTATTCAATTAAATTTATGTCCTCACTCCTGCCCAGTGGGTGTGGACGTTCGGGCCGTGGACACAAACACAGTGCGCCGAAAATGAAAGGGGTGTGTTCCCGAACAATCTAACACCCCACCCGAAACAAAACCCCGATTTTGATGCTTCGCCCGACACAACACACAACACAACAATCGTCATGTTACGGCCACTTTTTGGCGCTACCACCACTAATCACATCCCTCGCAGTACCAGCAAACACCCGCTGGCGTACTCCGGGCGTATTGAGCGATAAAGATTTTACTACATAGATTAGCCGGGTTATGATTATTGGACGAAATTATCGTACATTGGCCATAAATTTTGGTCACCGCGTCCCGACTCACGTTGTAGTGGGCACGCCGAATTGACCAACACTGATGTCGGTCCGGCCCTGATAGTGGTGGGAGTGCGTGGTTCGTCCCGGAGACCCCCTCCGGAACGAATCCGGCTGACCGTAAATTTCCGCACCGTAGCCCGGTTGGGTTGCTCCCGTGGCAAGTGAGAACAAAGAAAAGCGGGACATACGCGATTGCGTGATTGCCTTGTCCCCGGAAGTGGCGCTGGAGCGCGTTAGATAGCATGACGCCATAAAATTTGTCCAGATTTGTCAACGTTCGGGGTGCGGGAAGTCGTTTTGTTCGAGGATTCTGGCATCGGTGAGCAATGATTTAAGGACTCTGCTATAGATAAGCAAAAAGGTGTTTTTTTGTAAGAGTCCTGATACATAGTATTTATATCACGTATGTGGTATGAGCATTTTCCTGTAGAAAAAATCGTTATTAATATTTTCTATAGACCTAGTATTAAGTCCTAAGGAGAATTTAATGTTCAGTTTTCAACGTATTCGAATGACTTGGAAATTACATAATCTATTTGTAAATTTAATTATTTGTTTTTTTTTTTCATTTTCCCAAATCAATGTAATATTTTTCAATTAAACATGATTCGCAATTGCATAACGCAAACAAAAATCTATCACGAAGAGATTAAATACCCGAGGGCAATGTCATTTTCACCACAAAAAAGTTATTTAGCTGTAACTGACTAACTTAATACTATTATAACCGTCTATACTAATAAACCCCGACAAAAATTCAAAGTGAATAGATCAGGAATGATAAATAAAAGAAAAAAAGAAAAAACTGACTCATATTAACACAAAACGATCCCGTTTCACAAAACACAAGATGAGAAAAGGAACAATACATAAGTAAAACAACTGCTCAAGCATGAAAAACATACGCGATTTACAGAGGAATTATGAGGAGTGGATGAAAGCGGATCACAGGCGAGAACGGAAGGAAGCGAGGGAAGAATTGAAATCAAAATTGTCAAAGTAACTATTGAAGTACATGAAAAAAGGAAGAAGCGGATCATTAGAACAGAAAAGGTTACGGCGTGTAGATATAACTAGGACGTCATCACGAGAACGGATCACGAGGACGTAGGTTATGGGAAAGAACATAAAAAGATAAATAGGAAAATAAATCAGGAGCATCTACATCTCAAAGAAGCAACCCACCATCAAAACAAGCTTGTGCGGTTGAGCGTCTAAGATTTAGAGGCTCCAAGAGCATAAATAGAGTTTTACAAACACAAACAAACAAAATTGTAATTCCAATGAGAATTTAACAGATTTCTGCAGACTGATGAATAGTACATACATTAGAACTGAAATAATGAATGCAATAAATAATTTTTCATTTAAAAACACTCTATCTTCTATACAAATCACTCAACAAACCAAACGAATTTACCCTTCAAATGTTATTATCACACTCACACTTACACAAATGAACACATCATCTACCAGCACAGTGTCAGTGTCTCTGAAAGGCAAACAGTACATCATATCATCGTAATTCGAGGTGTTCTTCATTGAATTAGGTTTTACACGCCACGCTTCCTGAATTGCCTCCCTTCTTCACCACCCAAACGCGCACCACCCGGGATCACCCGGGATCAATTAAACTTATTGTTGAATGTGTCAAATGTGATTTTTTCGTCGTTTGTGCGCCGTTTTCCCCCACGCGACCAAACGCCACACACAATACCGAACAATCATCACGCCGACTTTTCACGACCAGTTTTCCACGACCCACTGACGGCGTGAAGTGTCAGCCCGGGTGACAGCCGGGTGGCAGGCGGCGAACCACCGTCGCGTTCTGACGCGCGTAACTAGACAAATGACTGACAAGCGAGCGGCTCTCCGTCCTGGGCAGACGGGCGTGCGTGTGTGTTGCGCAAAAATGTCGCCGTGTTGGGAAAGGGCGCAACACGCGCAGAACGAGCCGGAATCGGTAGCCGGGCGCACGGCGAACTTCGCGCCGGGTGTCACTTAATTAAGCGACCGGGCGAGTCATCGCTGACGCTACATTGCCACGGCTTGCCGGTTCGCGAGCATAATCAATGTCACCTGCCCCGGCTGCATAATTGATCATTGTTCTTGCTGTGAGAGCCTCTGCCTGGTCTGCCGGAGAGGCCACCGACGGAACGAGGGGAATAATTTTTATTATTTATTGGACAAGTGATAAAAATATTCCTAATGAACCAGAGCCCGTCGGCACGTTCGATTGCGCAGCGGAGCGAGTTCCGGCAGGCACGATGCATAAAATTAAGCCAGCAACCCCCTGTCCCTGTCCTGGTGTCTGCGGCTGCGTGCGTGGTGATAAATTAGATCGGGGCAAACGAAAAAATTATCACATTAGCTTAATCAACGGACGCACCCGGTGGGGGGAGAAGGGTGCCACACACACACACACACACACACACTCGCATATAAGCACATGAGAAGCGCGTTGAGGTGATGTTGAAACGCACGGTATTAAGTTACTCGATCCTCATCCGTCTTGAGCAACGATCGAACGGGTGTTTTTGTTACCTTTTTGTAAGTATGTTGTAAACAAGCAGCATAAACGACTTCATTTTAACGTTTCGAAGGTATAAACTTATTTTGAATGTTTTTAATTATGTCAGCAATTTTTCTACTATTTTTATTGTTAAAACATATCCTTCATTATACAAAAGAAAAAAAACAAAAACCCTTTACAAATTGCCTGCAAAACGAGGCCTTCTCCCTCGAAAAAAAAGCACTTCATCTTCATTACGTGCGGTTCATTTCGCTCCCATCACAGCCACGGCCAAAGGACGCTATTATGCGCATCAATTATCTAGCAATTGACACATTTTCACCAGGCCCGCGCGTCAACCGTCCGCGGAGGTCCCCGCGAGTCAAGTGCTCGGAAGAGTTATGTCATCAATCAAAGCGTTTCTCGCCCAGGGGCTCACTTCCCCCTGCGCCCGCGCGGACGATGGCGTATTCATTTCATTCGCTAGGAACTTAATCAAAATAATTACTTCTTTTAAGCAGCACCCATCGGCCGGGAGGTCTGCAGACCTTCAAGAAGGAGGCAAAACAAAAGGGAGATAAAAAGAGAAGTGGCCTCCCGCCCGTCGGGGGAGCAGCGTTCGCCCTTGGCGGAAACAGGGGCGGCAGATTAGAAGGTGCGGAACTAGTGATCGCGAAATAATTCCACACCACCGAGCTGGGCGGTGGGCCGCGCGACATGAATGCTTGCGGCGCCCGTATCATTGCAACACCTCGCTGACGCATTGCCGAGTGCATCGTCATCATCATCATCGTGATAGGTGGCATGGCTGCACTGGGAAGCGCGCGCGCGCGCACACACACACCCAAACACGCAACAGACTGTTTTTAGAACTAACTTGCAATGTGTGCCCCTCCCCGGCCCAACGGTTATTGTAGTCTGTTTGGCCACGCATGCTTTGATGCAGTAGCGTACTTTTTTTCCCTCTCCACTCCTCTTCAGCTCGACCGTTTCACCACGCAACTCCGGGCGTGTGTGTGAAGGACAAACGTCGTCGGCGGAAGGGCGCGAGAGTGTAGCATAAAGAAGCAGTAAACTAAGCAGCGAAGCAACAAAAAAAAACGCAAACACCTCGCGCTCGTGGTGCAGGCAGGCATGTTTTGCCGCTTGTTCACAGCTTTCCGATCGCGATAATGATTTGCAGTGTTAATTTTCACCAACACCGCCCGGTGTAGGCGCAACGTGCTGCGAGTCGATGAAGGGAAATTAAGGAAACCCTTTTCCTGCCCCGTTTGCACCGCTGCGGCCAGCATACGGGTTTTCCTGCGTGAGTGGGGTGGGGGGGGGGAGGGAGGAGAGGCATGGAGTTCCGCAGCGAAGGGGAAATATCGGTGCGGAGCAGGTGGAGGAAATGGGCTCAATTAATGTGCGGCAGGTAGCGATGGCGCTGTAGTGGTGCCGGGGCTGCTCGGGCTTTGGTGTATTATATCAACGCGCTTATGATTAACCCTTCGGAGTCGGACGCTTACTGGCAGCAATATAATAAACGCTCAATATCTATCTAACGTGAACGTGTTTGATATTCATAAATATAGAGCTTTAAATGTTTAAAAATGATTTTTAACGAAATTTATCACATTTGAATAAAGTTTTCCAAATAGTTCCCAATCGAACCAGCCATTTTTTATGTACTTCAAGATGATTCACACAAATGTTCTCAAAGGAAAGCAAGATTTTTGTTACATTTCGAAGAGTGCACGAACGGATGAACAATTAATGAAGCATAAATGCAATAGATAGTTGAAAAAACGCATGAATAAGTTTAAAAAAGATGGGATTTTTTTTCTTCGACTTAACTGTGTTATTTAAAAACGAATTACTAGAGCCAGTAAACACTTTTAGCTTTAGTTTTGTCGTTTGTTTTATCCATTTACATATTGGTTCCAGTCAAATTCAATTTTAATATAATTTAATTCAATTTATTTCAATTTATTTTTAAAGAAATGCTCAATGCTGATTAAATAAAAATATTTGGAAAGTATTTTTATCTAAAACACTTTGTAACAAAATGGTGTGGTTGTTTATTGTGTTTGTTTGTAAGTTTAAGTCGCCTAAGTTTAATCGCGAATAAAAAAAGCAGTATGCTTTAACCAAAGTGAATTCAAAGCTGAGAAAATATATGATGTCCATAGCATTAACTGTTTGTAAATGTGATACCAAAACAAACAAACTGCAATAGTATATTCTATTTTAGGTGTATAATTGCTTATAAGATAAAAAACAATACAAATGTTTTTAAACTAAAGAAGACGATGGTCATTTATTTTTCATAATCGGTTATTTCTTGAAAAAAATATCAAGAAAGAGAGGATAAAATCAATATTCTTTTTATAAGACATACAATAATTTCCTTGTTTTCCAAGGGTTAATCACCAAATCTTGCTCGCGAGCACCACGTACGCAAGAAAAACGCTTACCCCCAATTACATCACCACCACTACATTCGCCAGCTCCCGTTTCCACAGCCCCCTTTCTTGATTAGACACCAGCGAAGGCTAATTTCGCTCCTGATACGCGGCACCGAAAACCCCCTCATGGTGACAGCAACAAAAAAGAGGTGCCAACTGCCCTGCCGGTGCAGGGTGTAAGATTTCGATAGTGCAAAATGCATCAAAACACCCACCTGACACCTCCCCCCAACGCCCCTTTTCGTGGTGTGTGAATTTGCCCACCGCCCCACATCGTGCCGTGGTGTAATCGAATAAAAATTATCACCTTACCGGGTTCGTCGCTTGATGATTGCGCTGCGTGCGTGCGTTGCACTGTGTGTGTGTGCTTCCTTTTCCTTCTGCCAAATGCACACTGCCGCTGCCGCTTGGCGGGTGATTACTCGTAATGATGATGATAATTATGTGCGGAATGCATTGTGACCTGATTTGCCGGGGAGATAGTGATTGCCATTTTATGGGAACAGTGTGTAAGGGTGTGTGTGTTTTTTCCCACTTCCCTTTAGGTGTAACATACATTAGCTCATTCTTTAGGGGAGAAAGTATCGATAAAGACATATTAAAAAAACATATAAGGGAGACTCCCTTATAAAAAGAGTTTACTTTACGATGAAATATTTCTTTTAAATAAATTCAACTAAAAAGAAAATCATTCAACACAGCAATGTATAAAGCTATCAACACCTTCAGCCGGCTGTTACCACGCAAAGGTGTTGTCGCACGATTCGAACCGTTAATTTGACAACATTTACAATGGAAAATGTGAAAGCTACGGTACGTTTCGATTGCAAACAATTCATTCAACACGATAATTAGTGGGTGACACTCACCCAGCAGCAGCAGCAGCAACAGTCACTGTGCGCATGTTTATGACAAAAAACAAACACTTGACCGTAGCTCAAAAGAAGAAGAGACGGCTCACATTAATGAGAATTCCAAAAAAAACAGTCCGTTCGTTCCAGCGACAAAGTCACAGCCTGCTCCGATTGGGTCTTGACAGCCACTAAAGCCGGATGAAAGGGAGGGAACAGGCCTCCCCCACTCTAATTTGTAAGTCAATTCCATCTCATCACAAATAAACCCCCTAGACCGGTGGAAAACGCCACCGGACCGGGACGGCTCCAATTAAAACGACGCCACACACACAATTGGGAAGAAATCACAACTCACCGGCACTAAATTAAAGCCACCGAAACACAAGTAGCCATCTTGCGGGAGCCATCTTGCGGAAAGCTTGCGGGAGCGCTTTTCCTGAAATGCGGGTACGGGTACGGTGCATCCTTCCCAGCGCGCAACGCTCATAAAGCATTTTAACAAGTTCATTTCCAAACCCACCACCAGCCCGTTTGTGGGCACGCTGTTGACACGCTGACAGTTTACGTTTGCCGGGCCCGAAACGGTCCGCGAGTAGGGAGTTTTAACTACCATTTTTGCTGCGAGAAAAGCTCGGTCTTCGGGACAAAGAAAAGTGTTCGAATCCCGCTAATCCGGGCGCGTTCGTTTCTCAGCCAATCAGAAGCCCACCGTCGTCGGTCCGATGATTTATAAGCCGGGGGCTCATATTTTAATCATGAGCACACTGGCCGACCTCCCATCCACCAATCCACCTTTTATGACTCTTTTCCAACCCGTAGTGCCCACAGCGCCTTTGCCTCGGGAACGAGCCTCGGATGACATCCGCTAATGCTCACGAATCATCGACCAGCTGACATTTTTCACCCGGTGCCGCTTCGACGCACACACTAACAAAACACACGAAATAACAGACGCGAGCGTTGAACTTGAAACCACGAACCGCGAGAACGGCCACTTCACATTTCAAAGTGAAATCAAACGAAAAACCGCCTCGATTTTGGTGTGTGCGAGTTTGGCTTAAAAATTTGCGTTCGGTGCGCTCATTTGTCAGCCTAACTACACCCGCCCGTGACCCCGCTGGCGTGACCCCCAATTTAGGGCACAACTGGTGGCGGGTGCCCCAGGAAAGCCCGCGAAAGCCACGCTTCCTCGGTTAGAGTTTAACCCGAGCGCCTGCTGTCGGGATGCAGTTTTCCTAACCCGGCCACAACTGGCGAACGCCGAGCGCACAGCGGAAGCTAATTATGCTAATTTCAATTTAGCCGTTTTCCCCCCAAGGATCGGCATCGGCATCGGTTTTCTTTCATTTCGTTTCGACTTCCGAAACTGCCGGAGCATAATGGCTTTCGGCGTTCTTTAGCTCTTAAGCACCGGGGGCCCCTCTTTTCGGGTGCAACAAAATTAGCTTTCTTAGGGCCATTGTGCGCCAATTTGGCCGGCCAAACGCCAAAGGCACAGTGACTCGCCGAAAAGACAGTGTTGCACCCCGAACGCGCGCTGCCGCCGTTCGGATGTTTGCTTTTGGTAGCCGGGCTTTTGTTGTGAGAATTTGCTGAGAATCGGCAACCCTTCTGTCCGGGGCAACAACAAAAAAAAACGGCATGATTTGGCATGAAGTGCATCGTGGTGCTGCGAAGGTGCTTCATTCGCAGGTTGTTAAAGCATCAAACAGCCTGCTGGATGGACGGATGGATGAATGTGCATCGAGCCGGATATGGTAGCGCAAAAGCTGATCTTTATCTCCCTCTCTTCTCTCTCTCTCTCTGTCCCAGGTCCCGGCTTCCGATTCTTGATGGACGCGATCTTCCGACGCACACACATACACACTGGATGCGATTACGGGTTTTGTGTTCGCGAGCCGCAGGAGGATCTCGCAACGAGCCCACAAGCCCAACTCCAAGAGCCGGACGTAAATTGGCTTGGTAATTTTCAATTATTCGTATGCATAAGCAACAAGCCAGCCTCGGTCTCCGACGTGGTTCCGATGTTTTGTGCGCTCGTGTTGACGAGTGTGTATGCGTGAGAGTGTGTTTGCCTGTTTCCCAATTGAATTTCCATGCAGACAACATGTCGCGGTGCGGTTTTGTGCATGTTTTATGTTAAACAAAATTAAGGAAGCGTCATTATGTTATTAAGTGAAACTGCTCGCTTAGTGTTACTTAAGTACATTGAGACCTTCAGCGTAATGCGGTTAATTCAATAAAAGGTATCGATATGAACAACATATTGAACGAGTAGTGACCGTAAAGGTTAACCTTCAAGGTTTCTTAGCAACTACAAGTAAAAACAAAAATCAAGTTTCACAAACCCAGTCAACAAATTGTCTTCATAACTTGATGAAATTCTTGTTATCCTCCTATGATAATGAACAGAACTTTAGCCAGATTCATATTGTAAAAATGCTGACCTAGCAAAGCTATCAGAATGATGACTGTGATGTTAGGTAATGTTTATAGAAATTGATGATAGAATATAAAAAAGGTATGAAGTTTAACACTTCTAAACAGTTCTTAATGAAATGCATTATTTTGATTCATATTCGAAAATTTTCAAGAATTTCATTTCAAACCGATCCGGCTCTATCCTCTGCGCTGGCACGACTCACTCGCTTTTCTCTCTCTCTCTCTCTCTCTCTCTCTCTCTCTCTCTCTCTCTCTCTCTCTCTCTCTCTCTCTCTCTCTCTCTCCTAGCTTGTCTTCGTCTCTCAATCAACTTATTCCTTCTCAGGCAACCTATTCTTTCCCAAGCATCATATTCTTTCCCAAGCATCCTATTCTTTCCCAAGTAAACTATCCTTTCCCTGACAACCTAAGATGCTAGCTGTCACCTGTGAACCATGGTTTGAAGTCCAACATAAAAAAAATATCCAAATGAGTGTATCAAATCGCTAATAACGTAGGAAATCGGAGCGTTATTACGGAGAAACGTAAAGCAAATGTTATTAGGAATAACACGCCAAGTCTGATGTAAAAAATGGAAACTGTCTTTTCCAGTTTTGAAATTTTTCAACGAAAAATGTTGACTAACTTAATTCAAATACTTGAAGTATTTTTCACAAACAAAAACTAATTTATTTTCACAAACTGCTTCATGTTTCATCTGTCAGAGCAGCAAAAAGAAAGAGAAGCTAGTTTGAAAACAAAAGAGACAATGGTGTAATTTACGACGAACGATCGTTCAGGAACAATTGTTCGTGATGAACTAAACACCCCCTAATGAATTGTATACC
>KB673201.1:919319-962146 GCA_000349145.1 Anopheles dirus | reverse complement strand
CAGGTAACTTAAAATAGTATGAAATGAAGCAGAATGATCCAACATGAATCAGGCATGAATGTAAAATGAACACCAATGCATTTTGAAGAGCGCCCAAGCATCAAGTTTTTTCATGAAATGAATGGGAAAGCCATTCATGTTTAAAGGGCCTGACACAACGAGCAATTGTTCCTGAACGATCGTTCGTCGTAAATTACACCAATGTTTCTTCAGAGAAACTATAAAGATCTTGTACAACACCTTTGAAATGGGATGTGCAATTGCAAATTTAATAATAGAAAAATGCTCATATGAATGCTCAATGTTCAATGTTCTGAATAATTTTCCAAACAATTTCCATTAAAAAAAACAAATAAAACTTGACAAACATACCAAAAGTTATACATAAAGAAGTACTTTCATGCACTGGCTCAAATTTTGCTCATCTCAGCTCACATAGCTAAGTCGCACACTTGGCTCGTGAGCTCACACATGCTCACCAAATCACCGAAGAAACGAAACGCTCCTTTTTCTCCCTCCATTTAACACTTCGAACTAATTACCTACCCACCCAGCGAACCGAGCGGTGCTCTACCGGCGGAAAAACGGATATTGCATCCGACTACGAAACGACCGTACCGCTGGCCGCTCGAAAGCACACCGGGAATGGGAGACCATTTTCAATTTGCTGCCAAATGATTATGATTAAACATAATCATTGATCTCGAGCTGCACTCGTCCGTGCGCCGGCCGGAACCACATCGAATGGGATTTCAAAACTAAACCCCTGGGCCACGTACACAGCCCGCACACGGGGCTGGAAACTGGATTTCCACTGCCCGCCTATCGATAAACAACATCAAATTGGATAATTCGCCACTATTCTTCGGCTTTGAACCTCGGGCGCGGGACCGATAGAATCAATCAATTTTCAAACAATCGCTGCGAACATTAAAAATCCACTTTTTCCACTCGCCCCGGTTCGGGTTGATCGGGGGGCAAATGGAAAAGGCGCCGTGCGTATGTGACCGTCGGGCGAGCGAACGTTTCAATCAAACCTCCCCCCACCCGGAGAACCGGTAGTCGCCGGTCGTCTAATGACGAGTTAATTCCGACGACACCGTGGACCGTGAAAAGCGATCCAATCGCGGTCCGGCCCCGCCTGGGAAAATTGAAACCATCTGTCGTTACAAAGTAACGACCCGGCAGCCGGTTGCGGGCCCGGGTGTTTATGGTGCGGAAAATTAAAAACCGGCACCGCCGCACTGACCAAATTCCCGGTTCCCGGCTTCGCGCTGTCGTGAGGCTGTCGATCTGTCGTGGGGAGGATTTCACAACAAGAACAACGACGACGACGACGACGACGAAAAATCACTCCGACGAGGTGTAAATAATCGCACACCTTCCTCAGCAGCAGCAGCAGCAGCAACGGCAACATCGAGCCATCGTGCGCCTGAATTGCTCGTCCGTTTAGGGAAATTATAAATTTTTATCTTCCACCGTAGCTTCCACCGAAGGCGACGACCGAAGGCAGCGAACCTGAGACACGCCAACCGGACCCGGTGTTTGGCGTGCGTACGGCATGCGATTCACCGGTGCAGCGAACGATCGTGTAGCGGCCGCATGCAAAACAGCGCCTCGTTTGCATCGCACCGAAGAGGCGCGATGTGCAGAAATCATAAATTAGTTATAATAAATAATACATTAATTAGAGGCCATCACCGTTTTTAGCTGTGTTCCTTTTGCTCTTGCTTGTAGCGTGGCTCCAGAAGGCTTTTTTTTTCAAGAAGAAGATGCAGTTCGTTTTTAGGTTTTCAGCGATGTTCTGGTCTTTCAGGTCGCGAATGTTTATTTACGACTTGTTCACACTGTCAACTCCATCATGACATGGTGTTGTACTCAAGATATCGTACTAGTTGTATAGATCAGACTGGATTGTTTAAAGCTGAAGGTTAAATATATTTGAAACACTCAAGTCAGAGTAGTTTTGTGTGGTTTTGTGTTTGTGATCTTCTATCCAAAGTATCTAAAGTTTGAAGGAAAAAGTTGTAATTTGACTAATAAGAACTAAACAGGACCTTCCGTTGAAGGTACCAGCATTAAGTACAACCCCTTGCATACAATTGCAAGAACCGAGAACCAATAGTTGGAAGATACATTCAAAAATCCAATTTTTCTATACACTTGACCCATTTTCTTGAAAAGACATTACTACTTGCTATATCTGAGATTAGGAAGTTGAAAATATCGATGACTAAGACCTGCTTTAACCTTGAAGAAAGTGTAGAAACTCTGAAAACAGTTCATGTTTTAATCCAGTCTTCAAAAGCCAAAGAAACCATAGTTAAAAAGTATTTCTCATCAATTGTAATCTCTTGAGACTGGTGCAATCTCTTGTCGGGTAACATAGCTAAGTTCTTGGCTTAGCACATATGCAGATTCTCGCCACAATCACCTTAAAGGTAAACAGTAGAACATACACTTTCAACACCTGATTCGCCCTCCCCGGCTGCCAAACGGGTAGGGTCAATGTTTAAGTTTCGATATCGAAGTTACCTGCTCCACACATCTGCGCGGAAACCCCAACCAGGCGAAAGGTTAATTAATTCGCGTGGATCCTACGAGAGCGCAACAAAAACACGACAACAAGCTCCCGCAAACTCCAAGCAAGAGCCGAGCCACGTCAACCACGACGGGTGTTCCTGGGCCGTTCGCCTCAACGCAGTTCGCCATGCGAAGTCACCTGTCCCGGTGACGAATTATGAAGTGCTTCAAACCCGAACCGACTGCTGCTGCCAGCTCGCCGGGCAAAGGGATTATTTAAGTACGAGGCGTAAAAAGCGATGCTACACGTAGCGTGGCAAAACAACGGCGCTTTACAAAAACACGCGCAGGATAAGGCCAAAGAAAGGAGGAGAACGAAAGAAGGAAAAAAAACTCAAACACAGAACACCCGTGATCCGCGTATCCACTTTCGATACATTTACATTTATTAAGGTCCTCGATAACGATCGTTTTTTGGGCTCTTCCTCTCTTTCTTCTTGTACGGCCCCGACACCTCCACCTCGGGGAGGCAACCGGCAGCGGAATAAAAATTGAAATGGAACAAATTTTTACAACTTCGAACTATGTTAAACTGCTCCGGAGTAGTCCGCTGGCGCGCGCTCGCGCTCGCGCATTCTCGCTAATAATATCCGGTGGTCATAAAAACCGAAAACACGCATAAAACGGATATGGAAGAAGGGCAACAGCGACAACAGAAAAATGCGTGCGTACGATAATCGCACCCCGGTCTCCATCTCCACAGCCCGAGCTGGTGCTGGATCATCATCAGGGTGCATTGTAAATTAATTACGACCCTGAGGTATGCGCTCGATCGATGCGCTCGAAGGATGCGTGCCTTCAAGGTGTCGGTTCCCGAGCGTGTGCGCGCATCAAGCCACAACAGAAACGGGGAGAGCGAGCTATTGGAAGAGTAACGGCAGCAACAGCAGAAAAAAAGTGCTCAAAATAATGTTCCCACATGCGGACATGCTCATAAATGTACCGTCTCGAAGGTCTCCTTTCGGGCCTCGGCGTTCTCTCTTCTCTCCTCCGGCCCTGGGCCGGATTCACGGAAGTATGGGAAGAATGCCGTCCGCCGAATAGTGACGCCACGGAGCAACTATCGCAGGGATGGGAAGAGCACTACTGCTTAATGAATTGGTGGTAGGTCGGCGTTGATGAAGTTATTTCGGCTGTCCGGGCGCACCGTGCATAACTATGTGACGCGCGCGCGCGCTCGCGCGCCCTGTGGATGATGGACGACTTTGTAAATGCATACCGAAAGGGATATTTTGTTGCCGGAGGTATCATGAGCCTTGTAATTCGGGCCCACAATGGGTTGGGTCGCAACAAAACAGGGAAGGTTAATGACGCGCCCATTCCCGGACCTGGCAATCGAACGGCCGGCCAACGTGCTGATGATGAGATATGGTTCACTGGTCAGCTTCACATGTGTTACCGAATTAAGGACATTGTTTTTTGTTGCGTTTTGGTAGCTGTATTTTACATATGTTTCTTACGAGGTAATATTGTTCGTTAAATATCTTACAGTATCTTTCAATGTCATCTAGACGTTTGTGAGGAATCCTCACATGTTGGAGATAGATGTTGGAGATACATTTCAAAGTATACTATATTGAATCAACTTCAATCTACACAAGATAACATGATTGCAATATTGGAATGAAATGTTTGAAACGAATACTATGCCACATAGCTTCCTGTGAACCACCCACAACGAACCCGAAATAACTCTAACCTTCAAGTTTTACCGCGAAAACATCTTCCACGTCCACGTCAACGTGACGGAATCCAAAAACCCCTAGACGCCATCCAACGTGTCGAAAGATGCCGTGCGTCAAATCCGGCCTTGGTGACCACCAAGAAGCAAAGAAGCACCCGATCTTGGCAAGCAAGCAAGCAAAAAAACCAGCCCTACTCAACACCAAACCATCCTCCCAACAACATAGACGACACCCATAGAGGAAGGCTTCACAGTTTGCGTCTAAAATTATATTATTATCCCGCTAATGATCGAAATGTCTTAACTGCGTTCCTCGAAACCCACCGGCGGTCCCGGAAATTGATGATAATAAAGTGACCCCGGCGGGGTGAGTGATGCGGGTGAGCTGCGGGAAGGATCGAACCTCCACCGGGCTCAGCCACATTTCTAACACTCCGTCCACCAAGAGTCGTCAAAACGAAACGACTACTAATCACCGTTTTCGACGCGAACACTTTTCAGACTCCGTCCGTCCGTTCCGAGACCGTTCCGTGCGTGGAATTTGAGTGATGGTTTCAGTACCGGAATTCGTATCCCCTTTCTTCCTCTCCTTCTGTCCTCGTTCCAAGAACGAACGGGTCTGATTGGGCGCGATACCGCTGTCAGTTACGATGGCCCGAATCCGAAATCTGGACGCCGCGAGAATATGGGAGAAAAAAATCAAATTGGTGGCAGGAAAGCTCGGAACCCATAATTTTGACCTCTAATTTTAGCTAATTTTTCAAAACACTCTTTAAAAGTGTGAGACCAAATCGGATCCGTTCTGGTTCTGCTCCTTTCCCGGGGTGGTCGGCTGCTGCGGCGACCGTGGCTGCCGTGGGTGGCCATATCTGTCTTTCAACACTTGTTGGCACACGGAAACACCATCTTCAGGGGTGTAGGGAGAAGAACGCACTCTGTTCGAACGGGCGTGATAAATTCGAGTACATTTTTTCTCCGCCCATTTCACGCAACTTTTCATCTTTGTTTATTGAGCTCGATTTCACCGCCTGCTTCGACCTCGGCCTCGGACTCGTCGTCTAGACCGGCCGCAACAGCCGACGTTCACACCTACGGACGCGGAACGGCATGCTACCTCCGCGACGGGTTGTCACAGCCGAGGTGACAATATTTATCCCTCCACGTCCACGCCGGACACTAGGACCTCAGCATGGGCTCGTCCGGCATGGGCCGGTCCTGCTGCGCGCACCGAGCTGTTTGTTGCGAGCGCGCGCGCGCCCCCATAAAAATAATGCCACAAATGGTCCCAGCCCCGGAGACTTCGGCCGTCGGCTCTCTCCACGCTCATGCACTCATGGTGCAGTCCCAGTGTTCCCGGTGTTCCCCGCGGGGCTTTCGGGCTTCGAGAGCCACGCAGCATCTTCGCAGGCACTTTTTCTCGTTTTGTTTTCGTTCGCTACGTCGCGCAGTCGCCCCGCGTATGTCATATATTGTGGAGGTGGAATGGTAAATTAACATTCCAAACAATAATTAATTGAAAACGGTCCAAAAAATGGTGGATAATACGATTATACACCCGCTACTACTGTCCGCCGGGGACCGTGGTCCCCGTCGAATTACTGTGACGATGGTACGCGATCGACGCTGGCGATGATATCACACGTCCGATCACCCTGGAGGTTTTATCGTTTTACTTAACTTGCACAATATGTGTCATGTGTTGACTTTGTTTGCTATTTCGTAACGACAGCGACCAATGTCAATTAGAACGTTAATGATTTCTTCTGTTGAATGATTTTCTTCATTATTAAGTCGTTTTATCACTCAATTGAACTTCAACTCTTTAAATTCCTTGAAACGTATTTAGTAAAATAGCAACAACAAAAAGACTATTATTCAAAAATTATTCAAATTAGTACAAAATACAAATGCAGAACGGTTGCACTTGTTCGTAAGTGTTATTAAGTGCTTCTTAATTAACAGCCGATCGTATCGAAAGAAGGGTTGGGCCATAAATTTAGATAGGAATAAGATTTTTTGATATTTTGTATACATCTTGTCATATCTTTTAAGTATTTCAAGCTCAGTGGTACATTGGTTCCTTTTTTTCGATTTTTGACGCATTTGAAACGACTAACATTGCAAAAAAACAATTTTCCGATAGTTTTAGGTATTTTTTATATACCTTGCAAGTGTTGGATCAGCAATTGCTATACATGATTTGACAGGTTATGTTTTCAGCACAGTGTCGAAAAAAAATTTAACTGAAAATTTTTAAAACGATTATAAAAATTGAATTTTCGTAAGTGAGCGTATAGTTATGTTACAAGGAGCGATTTTGATGGTGGTTAAAAAATAGTAATAGTTTGTTAAAAAATGTGAAAAATTCGTTACAGACGTAATTTGTTATTATCTACTACTTAGTAGAACATCGTTTTCATCTATCTCTTCAAGTTATCGTTTTATTCTCGAAAAACAGGTGGGCGTATAATTATGTTATGGAGTGTATTTGAAACTTCAAAATAAATTATAAAACATAGTCATTTGTTAAACATGTTCGATGTTTAAATTTCATCCATATATTGCATAATTAAAACACGTATTGATCCGTTTCAGCAGTTTGATCCAAAAAAGCTATTTGAGACATATAAACACAAGGTTCGTGGCTTTCACTGACCTTTTACAGGGTTTACCACAGCCGCTGACACATACTGCACACTTTTTGAAACAAGCGGCATACTCATTTCGAAGCCACCGCGGTGTGTCAACACACCGCGGCTTCGAAGTGAGTATGCCGCTTGTTTCAAAAAGTGTGCAGTATGTGTCAGCGGCTGTGGTAAACCCTGTATAGTTGAAATTCCGTGTCATTTCCTCACCATTCACCGAACGAAAGATACAGCTCCAACTGCTGGAACCTCCCGAGACGTCCAGAACACAACAATGCGCTTACACGGAACGTCCAGCGAGACAGAGGGAACGAGAGAAAGACAGAACGGACACCTCCAACGAACCTGCCCAACAGCGCGCTCTGGTGAGGCGTTACAAATGGGCATCGTTATTCTTATATTTGTGTATCTATATTGAAACGTCAAAATAGTCATTATTCTTTACCGGGCCCGTCGGGCACCGAGTGCCTACACACACGCACTGGGATCCTTGCGCACCCGCAAATAATGGCCCCCGAGTGTCCGGAACCGAGCCGTGCCGTGAGCGCTAAGAAAGGATTTAAGTAGATGTTTATTTATGATGAGAATAAACCTCGCCACTCGCGGCGGTGATTAATCTTGCCCATGTGTCGTGCGTTTTTGGGGGGGGGGGGGGCGAGAGCCAGTGTCCCCAGCCAGAGTGTTCCCAAAACGCTTTTCGGGTGTTTTTTTTTTCGTGCCGTTGATTGCGATTTGGCGTTAGATGGTGCGCTAGCTACCAGCGAACGGGGCGTTTGACACCCGAAAACTTTGGCGCGTGAGCTGCACGGGCCACCGACCGTGCTCTAGTTCCAGGTCGTGTCTTGCAAATGACTTAATTTGACCTCCTCCTGCCCGGGGGGAAGGTGCTGCAACCTTGACGACCCTCGACGTGGCCTCGAACTGACACCGAATCAACAAGCGGCGGTCACAGCCGGTGGTCCTGGAGCGACCCGTGTTACCCCCGGGAAAGTGAGCTACACGTTTGCGTTGGAGCTGGAGGAACACCTCCGAGTAAGACAAGACGCTGCAGCAAGCGCGAATGTGGCCCGCATTTGAGTGAATACCTGCTAATGATCGATTCGCATGACGTTGGGAAATTTTCATATTTTCCCATTCCGGTTCTGTACCGGGCTCGGTGTCTGGCCTAAAATCTAAATCACCTGGCAATCGTGCAAAATAAAAAAGCCACAACACACACACACTCATCAACTCCAACTTTGTCAACCGCCACCGCCACCAGTCTGGTGACAAGGTTGTTTTTTCACATAATTTTCCCCGACACATTTCGTGTCTGGTGTCCCTTTTCTGCACCGGGAAGGGAGCGGGAGTGTTGCATACGGGAGAAAGCTGCAAGAGTAATCAACACGCGAGCAACCCAGAGCCAGGGAACAGTTCATCAACGGCATTAGCAGGCACCGCCCGGCCCATGGAAGGTGGTGTTGAATTTTCGTAATTTATTTGCCCGTGGACGGCGATGACGGGACCTGTAGTACGTGAACAACACGAAGAAAGACGTGCTGGGAGGAAAAAAAAAACAAGCACACACACGCACCTCATCAGGGCGTGCGCATTCGAGCACGGTTGGCAACTTTTTGCCGTTGACAATTCTATCCCGAAAGGTGATTATGTGCGATAAATAACGATAATGCTCTAATTGTGGCCCCTCCGTTGAGCGCGCCCGGTGACGTTTTTACATCAGATGGATGCCACGAGGCACAGGTTGGAGCAGGGGGGTTCGGGTTTCGTTTCCGGCCACCGGAAACGGGGTGTGTGATCGAAAGAAAGGGTGAAGTTGGGCACAGTGAAACACAATGACAGTAGCCTAAAGTAAAAGTTGTCGAAGGAACCGTTGGTTGACAAAGAAAGGAAAGATTTCCATATCTTTGCTAGGAACATGTTGGGGTGATGATAACAAAGGACAAGTTTATCAGTGCTAGGGATAACTGTTTAGAAGAGTTACTAGATTCGGAATACTATAACATAAATGTTCCCAATAGATCCCTGTTCTACTGCAACGATCATCACGTCGAAAGAGTTTTATCAAATTGAAGTCATAGTCAGAGTAGCTTTTAAGCATCGTAGCTTCATAAGCATCTGCTGTATTCCGTGAACTATAAGGTATCCGTAAGAATTAAAGTATTTTTCAAAAACGATTGAATCCCCAAGTAATAAGTAACCCAAAATGTAGTCGCTGGTAAGATATTCTACAGAAACCGACACAAAGTCTTCAAGATATTTACAAGTTTGAGATGATATTAAGACTTTCTTCACGCTAGTCTTCTATTAGACCATCATACAACTTCTGTATCCTGAACCAACTTGAATTAAAAACTATAAGTACACCTTAAACCATCCTTGCCTATCAAATATCAGCAATTAAGTCATATTATCTTGAACACCACAGCTTCTTGAACAGAGTATCCCAGAATCATTGATAGCTTCTTCGTGCAGCAACTCCTATTAGACATTCATTAACACAGCATACAGCTCTGTTCCTAATGGCCAAAGACGCTTCTAAATGTCAGTAAGATACCAGCACCCGCATCAGCATACAGCTGACCGACCAGCAACCGGTTCAGAATCGATTGTATCGCTCGAGCAGGCCTCCTACCGTGCGGAATGGAAGCTTGCACCTTGGCATTACGGCCGCATCGCACCGTGCACTACGCCTTTGTACCGTCCCAACAATCCCAGCATTGTCCCGGGACGAAAGGACTTTCGGGCACTCCGCTCTGCCAGAACCGGCCGCAGCGGGTGTCACTGCGACAGCGACAGCCAACGACAACCCCGGCCGGCGCACTACATGCTGACACGTTGCATAGCCACGCTGACACCGCCGGCGGTAATTTATGACGAACAGGTTTCCTACACCGCTTAATCCACCGGCCGGGGTTCTATTCCCCCTTAGCGAAGGAGGCGACCGGGCGACGAACGGGCCTTATGTATTCGATCGTTACTCGATCAACACTTTGTCAACACTCGTTCAAAAGACGATTTTTCTTCCCACCACCGCCCGCTCGGGCACGCAGGCTCAAGGGAAACGTATCAGCTTTCATCGATGGGTCAGTGATCAATCCGTTCCAATCCGTCCCGGCGAACGGCCCGATCGGCCCGGGGAGATATGGAAAATTAATGAATTTACAAATTAATCAGATAATGAGCGCTTTTCGCTTCGAATGTTGCGACAATGGGAAACGGTCCGGGAGGAAACAAAACACGATCGAAGAGGCTTGAATCGATCGTTAGACGGTGCTGCTGAATTTGCATAATTTATGCCTTCGCCTCGCAGAGGCTGGTTTCAACGAAATGTTCACGGACGCCCGGGAATCGGCTAGGCCCACAGGTGGCCGGCGGAAGAAGCCACCGGCTCCGGGAATCACAGCGCAGATCGTTCGATCTCCAGTTACGGTGCGATCATCACCGCGGTGACACTAACGATTAGAGGCTACGATTTTTCACACTTTCATCGACAGCTTATTGGAAACGATTATCCAATAGGTATCGCTTTTGTTCGCGCGAACCGTTGGAACACGATCGTTTCACAACATCCATGAAAAGGGATTCTTGCTCTCTCTTTCTCTCTCACTCCAGTGGGACTCCTTCGACCAAAAAACGTTTCCAGACCAGACCAGACCGTCCGTAATTGATGATCACGTAAGCCCTTTCCGAGAGACCTCTACAGAATCCTCTCGGGCCGGACAGTCGAATTCCCGAAAGTCTCCGTTCTTGGTGCGTTCCAGGGCCGCCTGCACAAACAGGGTGTTAATTAAGCTGTCCGCAGCTTGGAAGAAGATTGATGTGGGCCACATCGATCGACGGCACGCACACATACGCCGGGGAAGCCCTCGCCGATAGATCGCGCCACAACGCCGCCGTTGCCTATCATTATGTTAACTCTTCGCCTCTCCGAGTTTTCGCAAACAGGGCAGCACGATCGGTTTGGGCTGCATCCTGTTTGGAGATCAAAATTAACCCCAATGAGACCCGCTTGATGCTCTGCATTTCGAGCGTGAAAATAAGCTTCCTAAGGTGATCCACCGATCGTGCAATAAAGCAATAAAGCGCTGCTAATGATGCATTCGGCGCCATTTGCGAACACACTCAACACCGGAAACCGCTGTCACGTCGGATTGCATGCTCCCGTCGATCGTAAACGTATCGAAGTCTCCCATTCACGATCGATGCACGATCGATTTGACGCGCCGTTTGCTTATGGAACGAGGCGAAAAAAAAAGAACAAAAACCATGGACCAGACATGGAGCAGTGTGCTTCTCCGGTGCTCGCTTGCGCTCTGGACGTTGTGCACGATCGAGTAGCCACCAAAACCGCACAGAACTCAACCCCCAATAAGCCGGCTGCAATTGAATTAATTTACGATCGACACGGTGGCCCCGGTGGAACGTAGCGCCTCGGGGATAAAGTCGCGAAATGGCTCCATTTAAAGGATAATGTCTTCTTCGCCTCCACGTCGTGTCCCGCCGTCAATCGCTAATCTCTCCTTGCGGTTTTGTACAGACCTACGAAAGGATGCAATCGGCGGCGCCACCCGAAAACGCCCGAATCGGAACGCCAGCTTGCCAGCCAGTTTATGGGCCAGCAACAATTCAATCAGCATAATTTTTCCGGCCCCTCCTCCCACATAACTCTCAGTGGGGCCATTTCTGGTGCTGCTGCTGCTGCTGCTTCTACGGGAGGGAAAGTGTGCCCAGATCGTCCCACAACATTGTAATCGGAGCCTCCTCTCCAACAGCGCGCGCGAGAGAGACAGAGAAAAAGTTGTTCCAACGCGTTGGAACACGGACGGCGCAGGTTCGGACATTCCGTACGGAGCCATCGTCCGGAGGCTTATCGGTGGGATCGGATTCATTTCGGCGACAGTAGACTAATCTCAATTAATTAAACCACGATAAAGCGCAAGCACGTCCCGCGTGCGTTCCCTGCCCGAACGCCCGAACGGTGTATGTTTTATGTATGAACCCCGTGCCTGGAAGGAAAGACACCTTTCCGTGTTGGGGAGCCGGGTGCACACGGGGAACACACAGGCAGATAATGGGGCCAGTGTCCATCGGCCATAAATCAAGGCCCGGCCGGGCCTTCGTTATGCGCCGGCCGGCTAGCCGCGCCGGAATCCGGATGCGTTCTGTTGAAATTTTGGCGCTCACCGCGAAAAACTCGGCCGCCGGGAGAACTCGCGAGGGAGTCGTAAAAGTTTTCGTCTCACGATAGCGATCGGGTTGAGCATCGGTTCGAGCTACCCGTGGGCCCCCTTTTTCGGTGGGCTATCGGTTTCGGTGTTAGACGCTGGTCGGTGGAGAGGAACGCTGAGGGGTTCGTGTTTGGGGAGCTAATGTGCGGGTGAATAGAGGAGGCGATTGATTGTCTGCACTCTCGTGGGGGTGCGAGCAAAACCGCGTGCTACGATCGATGAAATATCGATTAATGTTGAACGATGATAACGTTTAGCGTCGTATAAAATGGCAATAGGGATTGTTTTACGCGGTTCTTGAACATTCCATATACATTTGTAATATTGCTGGGCAACTTTATTAGAAAACTGGTTGTAGTATAGGTGGCTTATTCCAATCAAATTTGAAGAATAGAGTCGTTTCAACTAACAGAATAGTGATACGATAAGCTTGTGAATTCTTTATTGTTTGTAACTAATCAACTATAATTCAAGCCTTCAAGTTTTATTCGCAAAAGTACTGATTGAATTGAAGGCCCATTTAATTATTTCAAGAAAGTTATTGTTAAATTTTGATTTTTTTTTTCGATTAAAGTTTGTGAAATACTCATTAAAACATAATATTATATACACTGAGAGATAAGGAATCTAATTCCAAAAGTTTGTTGATTGATATTTTATGTACAATGCATGATTTTCATACATTTTCTGAACATACACGATATTATCTCCACAGTGAAATTTACTGATGTAATTAACATGACTGGGAAGTATACTAAATTTGAAAATGTTATTCAATTCTCTACGTTTCGATGGAGAGTTAGGTATCATAGGAGTTCTTTGACTTCAGCGAAAGGTGTTCAGAAAAATCTGAGAAGTTAACTCCATGATAGCTTTCACTCGATAATCCAATGTGACTCAATATAGACTTTGGAGTGGGTAATGAGCGGGAAATAGAAGTAAAATTTGCTTTTGTTCATTTAATACTGTAACTGTAACTATCCTAAAAAATAAAATGACCAACATTTGTGAGTGCAAAACTTCATATTTAGATGCCCACTGATCGAAATAAAAGAGGTAAAAATAACAACGTCAAGATTTCTAGTTCTACTCTAGAACTAAAGAACTCTCGAACCACGGCACGAAACACTCGCTTCTAAACTCCAGAACGTATCAAGATTACATCAATTCAAATGAAGATGTTTATATTTATAATCAAATATACATTAAACACCCTGATCATAGATACCTCAACGGAGAACAACTTATCGAAACAATACGGATAAAATTGTTTTCCATCTGTCCTGATTGCAACCCCGGCGCGTCACACACACACACACGCACCCGATATCGTTAAATCACACCTCACGCTAGCCAAGCAGAAAAAGTGAAAAGTGAGAACAATTCCCCGGTCCGGCAGTTAAGCAGCTTTTTCCCCCCCCGAGCCGTTAAGAATCGCCCGAGTTTCGTTTTGACTAATTTCAATGCGCTTACCCCGTGGCGAGTTCAAGGAGGGAGCGTTGGGCATTGATTTTAACTCTTGTTAGGGCCATAAATAACCCGATAAAACCTAATCCACGGTGGCTGGCCGAACCGATCGGACGTACGCGAGCTTCCCTAGCCGTTTAATTAAATTTAAATTTACTACCGGCTCAATAAAAATCCGTGAAGCTTATCAGCAATTTGAGGTGACAAACCTTGAGCATACGGCTGGCTGGTTCCCTATTTACCGCACGTCCGACGGGTGGGTCCGACGACGGGTGCGTTATAAATGTAATCTTATTAATTTTTTATTGCACCTCAGCACACACGGCCAACCCGCGAGGTGGAGCGAACCGAGAAAACAATCACGTCCACACCGCAGGACGCTTCGAGGCGTAAATTAAAATCCAAATCCAGCGTGCCCCCCGGCTCCCGACGTCGCGGCTCCCTCGATTATAAACACCTTTCGCCTAATTAAGGACCCGAGCCTAAAATGCACCGCGGGTGGCGTAGAAGCCTGCACTCTCGGGCGCGCGCGCAACCAACTTTATGGCTCCGTCGTCGTCGTTGTGCGGCCAACCTTCGCGGTTCGCAGTTCGGGTTGATTTCTTGGGGGTTTCTTTTTATTGCACTCAAAAGCCAGTGCGCGCTCCCCCCGCTGCTTTACGTTAACATGTCGACAGCTCTGAGAACACAACCGTATGGTGCCTCGCAGCCCGAAGAGGAAGCATTAATATTGCACCCACCAGTCTACGACGGCTTCAGACCCAATTCTAACGCACTCTATTGATTAGCACCGACTGACACGTTTAATCTAGTGAAGTAGTTTTAACGCTTCTGGGTTTTATGGGTCAGAAGGCCAACCGGGGCCAAGCGTTGCAGCGACGTGCAATCTGGTTGACAGTTTAATTGCGCCCGGTTCTGCCTTTGCCTGCTCAGTGCGTCACTCACAATGGGGCCCAAGTAACGGGCGCTGGTGATGAGTAAATTGAAAAAAAGGCCCACATCATCATCGTCCCCGTCATCGTCGGCGCTATCCTTGCACCTGCTGGTGACGGCCGGAAAGGACGTGCGAGTACCGGCCGCGGCCAGCGCAATCTCATTAAGCATTAATGTCACTCAAATCAAGGCGAGTCAATCATGGCGGCCGAGCGTGAACGGCCGACGCAGGAAATTCAATCGAAATTTGGCCTGTAAGCGCAGGATCGCCGTCCTTTGTTCGAGTGGCGTTACTGTTCATAAATTATCACGTCCGACGTGTGAGACACCCGGACTCCTTTATCACACCCACACACCGGCCTCGCAATGGCGTCCATTTTCTATTCCCGCGGCTGTCATTTGAAACAATGTTTGGCGAAGGGATGGAGAACGCACCCGTAATGAGAGGCGCGGCGTGTATGGACGAATGTATCATTCGCGTCCACCCCCATCGCTATGAGGAACGGTCTTCCCTTCTGTCTTGTTAGGCAACCCCTCTAAACGTGCTGTACCGTGCTTTAAGCAAGCACGTTTTTGGTCGTTTCGTTATTGAGTGCTTCTGAAAACTGACAAACGACATATTGGATTGGGTAGGAATGTTTATAGCGTAAGGGTCTAGGTACAGCAACGGAAAAAACGCACCCCGGGCCGCCAGTAACAAGACACCCGCGCAGTGTCTGCCGGAGTTGACACTGGCAAACATTTTCATGAACGCACACGCTGCACATCCCCTCGTGGTGTGGGTTTAATTGGAGGAAACACGAGGTTGTGGCGTCATTTTTCTTCCCTAACGCAACTGCAGCCCGCCAAACGCACGCGGGAAACGCTTCATTGGCTTTTTTTTTGGGAGCGTTCTCTCCCTCTCTCTCTCTCTCTCTCTCTCTCTCTCTCTCTCTTCATGTTGTCAACCAACCCCGAAACGGGGAAGCCTTCCACGGAGCGTTCATCGAGAAATGGAGCTAAATCATCCAGTGCTCGGGTGGGGCAACACAACGTTGCCATGGCAGCGCGCGTTTGACTGGCATGTGCAAACGTTCCCATCACTGGTATGTGTGTGTGTGTATGGGGACGCGTTTCGGGGTGCCCGGGTAATTGAAAATCAAGCTGAAAAACAAGGCATTAAATTTTCCAATTGAAAACGAATTGCCGCCCGGCCAAAGTAAACCACGCCGGGGCCCCGGGAATTGTCAGCCATTACTCTTCTGCAGTGTGCAGTGCAGTTGCGGTGGACGCAACCGTTCGGTTGGGTTCGCTATAAATTAGCACAAAACCGATGGGTTGCGCATGGTGGTGGTGTTTTTTTTGTTTGTTTGATTGTTTGTTTGTTTGTGAAGCTCTTAGTACTAGAGTGCAGAGAGGCAGTGGGTTATAGAGCGTTCCATGAAGTTATTTGAGTAATGAAGCTGCATGAGACATTAGTTACGATCGATTTGATCATATGGTCATGTCCATGTTTTACATGTAATTGATGCCCTTCAAATATTGTAATAATGTACATCAGGCAAATGTTGCTCAAATATGCATAAAAAATCATCGTGACATATATTTTCCCAACGTCTATCCCGGTCTAATACGGTCTTCAAGTCAGATATTAAAGTCAGACTTAAGGAGTACAAAAATGTACCAGTGCCAAGTCAAGAACTTTTATTCTTATCACAGTAATAGCCATTAAAATTGCTCTTCCAGCCAGATGTTAAAGAGACTTCAAAAGAAGTTCCAGATGTCAAGTCAACAACTATGGAGAAAAGGCATTAGTTTTGACATGATTTAATTCTCTCTTGCTTGTACCAATAGCACAAACAGGATACTTATTGACAAAGGTTGATTTAATGTGCCAAAAACTGCATTTTCTATTGTCAAGAGTTAGTAGGAAGAATGGGTCTATTGAAATTAGTCTTCAAGTCAGATATTAAAGCCAGACTTAAGGAATTCAAGAAAGTACCAGTTTCAAGTCAACCACTTTTATTCTTGTCACAGTAATAACCATCAAATTTGGTCTTCAAGTCAGATATTAAACAGACTTAAAGAGTTCAAAAGAAGTACCAGCTGTCAAGTCAACAACTATGGACAAAAGTCATTAGTTTTAGACATGGTTTCATTCTCTCTTTCATGTACCAATGTCACTACCAGGATACTTAGGGACAAAGATTTATTTACAATGCCAAAAACTGCACTTTCTCAAGTCAAGAGTCAGTAGTAAGAATTGGTTTTATAGCAAGATTTAGATACTTTGTTGAATTATTCGAGATATGGAGCAAGCAGAATGAAGCAATCTCACTTCTCGCTATGATCTTAACATGTCTCCCTTTAACTTCACACTACTTTTCGATGTAATATATTTCACCCAAAACTAATCCTCGTCTCGCAAGCAGCTACCCACGAAAAGAAAGTAAATTAAATCATCAAGAACAAAATTACAGCTCATACCACTTTCATAATTACTGTAATCGCTTCCACATCGCTGCGCGAACCATCTGTGCGGTGCAGCACGGGCCTGCGCGACATAATCCTGCGTGCCAGCTAATTCCACTCCTAATAATCCCGCCTAATGACCAATTCAAAAGCCTACACACATTTTGATGCCGTTTTTCTCTTCTTTTCGTTCTCCCATTTCCGATTCCCTTTTCAGCATCGTGTCTCCGTAACATTGTTTGTCGTGTCGTTCCCCGCCCCGAAGTCCGCAAGTGTTCCGTCGAGCGGAAAAACAGCGCAAGAATGCATTTCTTTTCACCTACGATGCCCGGAAGTGCCCGTGCCCTGGGATGATTTATAGTGCCTAATCCCGTCCGGAAAATGACTCCTAATTCACTGACACTTCCCGACAGCGGTCGATAGCGATCGCGATCGTGCCGTTGGGCCACCTACCGTCCCGTTTTGGTGATGATCATCTCCGTGCCGAGCTCGTTGAACTTGTCCCACAGCTCCTTCGTCTCCAGGTGACACTGGACGGGCCGCAGGTCATCGGAATTGCAGGATCCAACGATGGTGGGTCGTTTCTAATGGGGAAAGCGGTGGATGCCATTAGCAACAGGATCCTATTACCACCACCATCGGTCGCATCGGATCATCGGACTTACCTGCGCTGGTTCCGGTGAAAGTCGCTCCTCGTCCGACACGGACACACTGTTCGGGGTTTCGGTCGCACGGGAGTGAGTTACGCGGCCACTGTCGGAGGACTTTGGCTCCTCGGAATCACTGCACTCCTCCACATCGACGTCCACCTCGTCGTCCGCCTCTGACAGCCGATCGACGGACGAATTTTGCGAACCTGTCGAAAGCGTGCATCAAAACGGAGAGCGTTATGCATTAAAAACGGGGTACAATTATTAAAGCACATTTCTTTAAATTATCGCCGGAGCGCGGAGCTTGTTCGTGCGAAGCCGCAGCAGCGTTCTATGTGCAGCAGCTAATTAAATATTCCATTAACACCGCGATTATGGCTTGTTTAATAAATCAAACATTAATACGCATAAATTTATTCCAATTACGCGCGAGCGCAGCGAAACACCGATCCCTCACCGAGCTCGGCTGCAACGCTGCGTTGGAAAACCGCGGCCGCGGGAAAGCATGGAAATGAAATACATTAAATTAGGCGTGAAACAATAAAAAACAAACTACGCCGGGGTTGGGCGGTTACGGGCGAGGCCCGTCCAGGAGGTTTCGGGGCGAAAAACTGGGTGAAAAATCGGGAAATGCGTCCTGCAGCTTTGGTGGCTCGAGAGTGGCGAGAGTGGTTTCATAATGTCCCGTGCTTCTCGATCCTCCAAAACCTTCCCCCCAACAAGGCGTATGTATTGCCGCGGCCGGATAACAATAGAGACATTTAGCAAACATTTCGAGCAGCGAACGGGTTAACGAATATAGAGGCATAAATAAAATTCAACATGCGCTTAACAAGCGCTCCCAGATATGAACCGGTTTTCCCTTCTTTTTTTTCTTCAAACGGGGGGAGCTTTGTTGTTATATTCGCAGCAAAATATTCACCTCCCATCCACCACGCGAGCTAGAGGCGTGTTTGTGGTGGAGTTGTTTTTTGTTTTGTTCTCCCTGTTGTTTTGCTGTAGTCAAATATTTATGCAAACGCTTCACGCTTCGGGAGAGTTTTGTCTGGGTGTATTTTAATTTCCGCGCTGGCTGGGCCGCTGGTGTGGAGAAACAGATAACAGACCACGGTGTTGCCAAAACCGTGTCATCTCTTAATTGAATAAAAATGGTCATGTTTTTAATATGAAGCCAACTTGTTTCGGGGGGGCTCCCCCGGGTTTGTGCACGTCGACGAATTGAGCAATAACTGTGCGGCGGAGCAGATTTTTACGAGCTGATTTATAATGTTATTATGTGCATGTTTTTTTGGGTTTCTATAGGAAAATTATGACGCTTTTCTGTGTAGCCTGTAAGGTTATGTTTTCAACAGCAAATAGCAAACTGATGCAAATTGTGTTTCTTTATGCATAAAAAAAAAACTTCCTCCGCAATTGCTTCGAAACAAAACTCAACAACCCATTAAAACGGCATAATTGAATTTTAAATTGCTTAATTATACGTTCATATTAGTCCTGGCAAGGATTGAATGCTTTATCGACTTTAGAAAGTTCGGTTAAAAGTTCGGAAAATATAAAAATACTAGCTTAAATAGAACATAACCGAATCATTACTCTAGTTGTGATACCTATCACCAGATGGCGCCATGTAATCAGGGTTGCTCTTTTCCTAGCGATAGGCGATTTTCCAATGGATACTTTGTGATGAATCAATTCAATCGGATGTCATAAAGCAAATAACATAAACATATTATGCTGCCTGTTGCTAACTAATATTTCCAATTAAAACAATAATTTCTTTACGTTATCTAGCCAATTGCGGCCTACATAATCAGGATTCTTAATACAAACCGAGCCGTATCGAACAAAGAAAACCAGACTATTTAAGTTCGCAAAACAACACATCTTTGATGAATGATTAAGTAAATAACACTGATTAGTATACATTGAAAACTGCTTCCTAGGCCTAAGAGAATCTATAATATAAGAGAATCTCTATCTATACTTTTTTCATATGGTTTCATTTCATCATCTGGCTCCGAGTTCAGTCGATCTAAAGTCGTTTCTCAGCATTGATCGTGTTCTTGAAATCTTGCCTGAAAATCTATATTTTCTAGAATATACGAAACGTCAATGAATCTGCTTATTAGCTTATGTAAGAATAGACACTGAGCCGTCATTCGTCTATGCTGCAGAGATTTAAGTCCGAACAGAAGGCACCTAGTACGGTAATCAGGATAGGGAGTTGACCGAGATCTAGTCTAGGGTGTTCTAGATCAATTATCATTAATATTCAGACAAAAAGAGACGTAACAATACACCTAAACCTATTTATTCAAAGTGACTAAAGGATTATCAAATTATTGTTTTACTAAGGCTGTGCTCCGGGATCGGTATTATAATACAACAAACGTCAAATTCCATACAAAACCTGTTATACTCCGTCATACACCGTCATACATCGAGGCGTAATACAAATCGATTTGTATTATTGCATATGGTATGTCATACATTCTAAAGCATATATTTACTTTCACTTTAGCCTCATCTAACGAAATGATGTGTTTGGAGGTATATTATGATGGATAAAATACGAAAAAACGGTGTTATACAAATTGTATGATGTATCATAATACCGATCCCGGAGCACAGCCTTAGAAAAAAATAATTTAATTCTTATTACGGAACAATTATTTCTACAACATTAATTAGATAGAAATTAATATAAGTTATAAGATAGAAATTAATATAAGTTATATAAAAATAATAAGTTTGGCTAGGAAGTTGATCTAAATAATCTATTTTTCATTTATTTATAACGCATAAACCTTTTCCAACCGTGTGAAAGTATGATCACGTGCGGGGACTGCTTTATTTATAATTGCTTCCGTTTATCTTCCTATTTGTACACGCCTTTCCTTCAGCTCGGACGTAATAAACCAAGCCCGACTTCTCATTGCTTTGGATGTTTTTTTAATTGTTACCATAGAAACACGTGCTGTTGTGCAACCCTCATCTCCCCCCAATAAAAACCAATCAGGTGTGAATCGGTCGCGGTGAAAATGAAAACAATCGACGCAGGCGACAGAAATCGCGCCAGTAGCCGGAAAAGTTTCACTCCGCCAAATCCCGCGCCGTGCCCCCCCGGATGCGATGAAACGACACCATTTATCACACACACGCCGGCTGGTGGGTTTGATTGTCCGTTTTGAACTTTCGCTCGTTACACAGTACGCGCTTCGTTTGTTTTTTTTCCCCTTCTTCTTGACCTGGTGTGTGAGTGAGCGAAAGTGAGGCCGGAAAAACGAAACCCACTGGAAACCAATCAAAATCCGTCCGAATCAATGATCCGGATCCGGGCCGATTTATTGGCTGAAGTTTCCTCCGGCCAGCTCCACAGCACCCGGCACAACTCATTTTTAATTGACACCCTCCCAAACCTCCAATTCTCGAAGGTCTCCGGCGAAGAGTGCGTCACTTATCCGCACGCAAGCGAACGAACCTGTGCAAACATTGTAACACTTTGAGCCAACAATGCTTCAACACATTTTTTTTTGGGTGGAAAATCAGCCCACTCCTTGTTGTGCCCTTGCGCGCTCATTGCGATAAACGTCGTGGTTGTGGTGGTGGTGGTGGCGGTCTATCGAAAGTGTTTCAACACTTTATTACTCAGCTTCGGTTTCGGTTTCGGAACAGGTGGCCCTTTCGTAAAGCGGGAAGGGTGGCCTGCTCCGATCCAGAACCTTTAGCGGCATTGATTTCCTCCCAAAATGCGTTTCTTCTCCAAAAAGGCACGGGTTTTAAGGGCACACGCATACCCTGGCACGCATCGCACGCACGCACGCACGCACCGGCAAGGAACTCGGCTGTCAACGGGGCGGCTTTGGCGCTCTTTGTGTAAGCTAAACTCCAGCTAACCCTTTTTCCGGCCGCACAGGCGTCGCCCAGCTGGGTGACCGTGGGTGGGAGCGAAAAAGAATTCTCATTCTCTTCTTCCCGGTTCGCCTCCTTGTTTGAAGTCGAGCTAAATGAGTTTTATCGTGCCCGGGTTTCTTCGCCGACGCAGTATTCGTTTTGTGTGACGCAGTTTCACCCATACGCGCTCCCGTCCGGTAGTAATGGCGCAAAGGCGAGCGCGTTTTCCCATGAGCAAACGGCTTTCGGGAGGCCAGCGATTCACGATAATGGTAATGATGGGCACCTGTGTAAAGTGCGAATTGTTCGCACCACCACAACCCACGCCCGCCGTGCACGGGAATGGTTCGGAAACATGCAGCCCGACCGGCCAACTTTCGTGGAAGGGGTTTTCGTGGGGCCTTGTTTACCTTCTTGATTGAAGTAGATCACTTCACGTTTCGGGAGAGATACGTTTAGCAGGCTGCAGCTTGCGTACTATTCCGTGCCATGCAGGCAGCCAGGCAAGCAGCCTATTAGTCTGAAGGTGTGAGAAGTCAAATAAAATCTTACCAAACACCTCATCTTGCAGGTGTTGGACAGGGGGGCATCATCACGCACACCAGAAGTGTCAAACGGTGGGATGTAGCTCACGTGGGGTGTAATTGTTGGCAACGGAAATGGTACGCATAATGTTTGAGCGGTTTAATGACTTGCTTGTACAAATATGTATAGCTTATGTACAAACAGAGTTTTGCTTGTTCCTGCCCTTCTTTTCTGTCACGAGTCTTAAGCCTCAAGGAGGACTGAACAGACATTATGAGATTGTGATAATATTTATTGAGTTTCCATTCGAATAGAGAGCTATTTTTAGATTAATTTCATGCGGTTTGTATATGTTTACAACTATTTAAAAGCGTTCCAAAGTATTATTTATATTCGACTTTTAATTTTTTTCATTATTTCGTTTTATATAAAATGATACGTTATGGCAAATGGTTAAAGAAATTACATTATAGGTAAGAATACAATTACCATCTTACCAAGAACTCTAAAAACCAGAATTACAAAAGATTAACAGGCATATCAAACTAAAAACAATGAAAATATTCATACGTTACATAGAAATAATAACGAACAGTAATTGTTGAATCTAGATCCTAGAACCCTAGTTTTAAGTTAAAGTGTATTATTTTAATAATAAAAATAATACAAACAACTGAAGACATATCTGAGTTTTTATCGTATGCAACACATTATTTTGTATGTCTCCTTCTTAAAAGTTTTTGTTTTTTTATCATCTCTTCGTTCTAAATGTCTTGTGTTATCTTATTTAACATCTGAAAGAATATTTATTTCTAAATATTTCTCCTCAATATTTTTAATATTATTTTTGATTACAAATTTAATCAAATTCATGTATAATCGTTAAAAGTTATTGATATCTTAAACATCGTTTAGTTCTAAATGTCTTGTGTTATCTTGTTTAGCACCAGGAAGAGTAGTTATACGTGAAAACTTCTTCTAAATATTAATATGTAACATTTTTTACAATTTTGTTCAAATGACGTAGGAACCTTTCATTGTGTTTTCATTGCTCAATTCGATAGATTCCACTCTAACCTAAGCGGCAGAGTTAGGGTTACTTTCGTTAGTCATATCAATCGTCTATACAACTCTAGTGTATAGCACCGTGATTGAGCATGGAAACCCTTAACAACCTCAGGTCGAACAACACAAATTTGAGGCGAATCAACACACACATATCGGTACGAGATCGTTCCGCAACCCACTACTGAGCAAGTACAAATAATCCCAATCGCCCTCATTACCCAATATTACAGATGTTATTTGCGTACGTAGCCCACTCGGCACATTCTTCAGCGCGACCAGATTACCCACCTCCACCCGGCCACGCTTGGGTGCATAAAAATTAGGATTGAACCCGCGCGAAAAGAACCCCCATTCGATCAGCGCAAAAAAGCCCACCGTACGCCAGCCAATTCCACCCGCTGAGTTCATTAGAGCCTTTCAGCCCCACGCCCCTCCGGGCGCGTTTTCTCCCACCAGTTCGGTGCGGCTGTTGCTGATTGCGGCCTGAATTATGACAGGGCTACTGTCGGGTTTGTTTGCATATCGCCACCACCTCCACCTAGTCCGAGGGGGAGAGGGTTGCGAATTCCACCACACCACACATATCGGTGGAATAAATCAATTTTAAATAGATTATCGGCACGATTAAAACCGGGCTACCAGGTGGGTGGTCCCCGGTAGACTGACGCAATTCAATTAAGTGTCCATTGCAACATAAACGGCCCCTTGGTGGTGGTGGTGGTGCAGGCGGTTATGCAACGCTCGGAACGGTTCAAAATGCCCGGTTGTTGCTTTTCGGGACCCCTCGGTCCTGCGGCGCCTTATGACCAGCGCACCTCTGTCAACACGGGGAGACCGTTTACGGGGCCACACACGGGGGTGACAGTTTGTGCTGACTGAAACGTGCCGAAACGACCACCCACCACTGTACACGCGTGCACAAAAAAAAGAAGAAAAACAGCGACCAAAACCAATATGCACGCGCACTCGTATCGCGTTGGAAGCAGCTAATTTAGCTGTAGAATTAGCGTCCGTAAACCAACCGGGGTAAATTAGTCGATCGGGCGGATCGGTTGAGTGGTGCAACCATTCCAGTGTGATTGCCTGGTAATAAGTCAAAACGCACACGTCAACGGCAATTAGAAACGTGATAGCGATTACTTTGCCAGCGCTAACGCAGTGTAATCTAGCGACCATTTTGTTTTCTTCATCGCTGAAACTGTGGATGCCGTCCTTATCAGAAGAACGAGAGCGTTATCGACGGAAAAGTTTAACGGTGGAGCATTGCCGTGGTGTGAAGTCGTTTGGATGATTTATGTGGCTTCCTATATTTGACGCGTGAAATCTCTTTTTAACGATTGCTTTGTTTCACTCAGTCCAATTCATCATATGATAGTAGCAGTAATGACTCTCTTAGGCTTTGTTCTTTAAGGCTACCATTTTCATACCGTTCATTTTTTTTAACTTTCATAACTATAAAAGGTTGAAAAACGATTTCTAATAGCAGTCGGAAACATAACATACTGAAAACCATAGCAACCATGACAAAACTTCTTAGCTCGGATAATTCGCGTTAAGTTAATGTTAAAAAATGCGCTCCAAATTTTTCCTCAAGGTTCACGGTTCCAACGCCTTTCTTCCTCGCTCAGACTTAGAACGTTATCTGGGAAAGTTATTAGACTCTACGGTTTGCTTGGTCTAACATATTGACGCACTTATAGCTAACGCCATCTGGACCCTAGGATATATCTTAAGATACGGTAGAATGTCCAATGTTCCTTTATGTCTAAACACTCTGTATTGTAGTCTCTTTCGTCCTTGCATTGAGTTTGAGTCAGCCTACGTGTCTCCCTACGAAAATTACAAGGATTGAGAGAATCATAAAAGATATTAAAGTTGCTATTAAACGTCTTCCCTATCGAAGCAATACAAGTCTTCCACCGTATCGCACTCGATGTGTCCTTCTAGGCTAAGTAACATAAGGTCTGTAAACTATTGACTCGTCGCATCGATGCGCCATTCATGTTATCGTCCCTCTATTTGTATGTCCCTATGAGACCTTTAACACCAAGACGACTCTTAGCTCTTGACTACCGTTCTCGACTACCACTCTCTTATACTGGTGTGTAAAACATTCAACATAACTTAACTTAATTTGCGCGTGCGTTGAAGGATTTTTTTGTATAGACTTATTAACATCAGATTAAGATTAAACTACGTAGGTATGTCAAAGAAGCCAGATATTGAATAGAAAATAAATAAATAATTCTTTAAGTGATAAATAGCTTAACTAGCGCCATCTCTCGACGGGTATTCAAACCATAAATTACGTTAGCTTCTAGGTTATTTCTCATCCATCCAGAATTTGTTTTACTAATTTTAAAATACTATTTATTGAACTATGTTATGACAAATACACTCATCTAAATGACATTCAGCACCTTTTTGTCTAGCACCAGGAATGTAGTGTTTAAAGTATAATGTACAGAATAGAGTGTTTAGAATAGAACAACTTTTTGGAGATCCAATTGAACCCCTTCTCAGGTTAATATAATTTTTACTCAATCATAACTAAAACCTGTACAGAATTTCCAATTTGAAACCCAATTCTGCTACAAATTGTCGCATTGTGTTGTACATTTTTAATTCTATTTAAATAATTTAAACGCGTTTCTGTACCATCTGCATGGTACAAGATATCGGCAAAACGAATCTGCCTAACCACAACGCAATCTCGCCACCTCGAATCCCACCTTACTAACTAACCGAGGCAAAAAGGGGGGTAGAAAATCGAAAACAAACTTGCCACTTACGAAAACTGCTTCCAGAGGGCTCCTGCTGCTGGAGCCCTCCCGCAGTGCCATGATCGCCGCTATCGAGAAATCCGTCGCACCCTTGGCCGCCGACAGGGCAGCGGCGGCGGCGGCGGCGGCAGCGGCAGCGGCGGCTGCAACCGTTGCCGTTCCCCCAGGCCCACCGTCCGGCGGCATTCCCTTGGGTGTTCCCGTGTCCAGCAGCATTCGGGTTGCGGTTCGCCTCTGCTGAACTCCGTCCACGGCACCGCCACCACCACCACCACCGCGTCCACCCTTTGCGTCCTTCACCAACTCACTCGCGAGGTCACGTTTACGTTTGTGTCTCTCAATTTTGCCGGCTGATTTACGCGACCCGTTCACCGTGGACAGTTCGATTTTGACGCGGAAAACCGAAACCGAGCGAGGAAACTATTTAAGAAACATTGGGAGACGCAGCCAAATTACACGCGAGTTGCGAGACGCGTACACACGAGAAGTTACAACGAGTTTCGCAATTGTTCCCAAACACCGACGGCAATTCGGAACGCTACCGATTTACGCGTTGCCGATGCACTTTCACAGCTGGACGTTGTTTTGGACGCACTTTGGACACCGTTTTATCGAAAGAAACGCGTTTCGACACTCTCTCGAAGGTCCTTACCGGAAAGGATTCAATAACAAATATCGTTTTCATTCACTACCGCCGCTGCAATGTGGCGCAAGGTGTACTCGCGCTGCGTATTTCAAGCAGGGCAGGCAAGGATCGACACGCGCGGCCCGAGGAGGGTGGGTTCCGATTTTCCCGATTTTTCCGCGAGCTACACTGTTCAACGCGTGCGTAGCGCTGTGGATACACGTAAAACCACCGGGGCTGGCCCTGGCCGGCGCGCTCCCAGCGAGAGTTCTCGGAACGAGCTTTCGAACGTCACTTCCCTAACTGGGCGCGCGCGCCTCGTATCCGTCGGTGGCCACCCGGTCGAACCCACTTGCTTCACCCCACACGCACACACTCGCACCGGCCAACGATCGTGATGCAGAAAGTGCAGTGAACAAATGCACCACCACCACTACTATCGCAAGCGTGTGCATGTGTGTGTGCGTGCCGCGAATGGGAGGGGAAAATGAAACAACCCCTCTGCTAGGAAAACCGGTTGCGGGCGAGACAACTCCTCCCCCGGCACCGAAATCCATTTTGTTTTGTTTTCTCCTTCTTTTCGCTCGCGCATTCATTCGCTCGCGATTCCGTCGAACGTCGTCGGCAAGGCCTGCCCTGCATGAGCCGGAAATGTGTGTTCATTTTGAGTTCATTTTCGCTCGTTTCACTCTTTTCAGCTGTGCTGCTGCTCATCTCACTGACGTTCGCTGGAAATGTGTGTTCATTCGTTCACTCGCCGTTTCTCGCTGGAAATGGGTGTTCTCTCACGGGAAGTTCTCTCACGGTGAGAACAAATAACTGAGATGAGATGAGAAATATCTCAATTCGTCACCGATGATGATGAATACGCTCGAAAAGCTGCTCGAATTGCAAGAGCTGCAATAATTTTGCGGCACCATTTGTTGCACGAAGCAAAAACTATTCAAAATGTTTAATTAAGATAATAAAAATAGTTACTTTAAAAAAAAATAAAGTTAAACAATATCGCAATCTATATTGTATGCAGCTTATATTTATTTATTTATTTATTTATTTATTCAGCTTTATTGTAAAATTGATTAATTTTCACACGAAGATGACGAATTGCCCCATTTTTTTATGTTCACCTCACTTTACATTCTATTGAGGCAGTTTTTATTAAGATCAAGGCAGAAGTTTTTTCGTTTATTCTGGTGTAATTTGTAAATTTATTTACATTAAAATTGGTCTTTGGGTAATATTGGCTATTTCAGCCATTTTTCATGTAACTTCTTTTTTCTATTACTCGGAAAATTGTAAAATTCACAGGTGAATAAAACGAAAACATCAATTCTTACTAACAAAACCATGTAATATTTGATCCAGCAGGGTCTGAGCAGTGCAAAAATGCATTAAAATTAGCATTTTTAATATTCAGAAGTGGAAGTACCACTATCAATATTAATCAGTGCCAGTATCATTTTCTAGAATATCAGCAATCTTGGAATATATCTCTTAATAAATGCTATTTTTTTCCTCGTCTCTATCCCTTTTTCAGTAAATATTTCGCATTATGAACCATGTCACTCGAGGATTTTTGCCATAATAAATGCACTTCCAATGCATTGCCTATGTCCTATTGGCGTAGTACCGTTCCTAAACAATATCGTTACGATGTTAATGCTAGCATACGCGGGACTTTTTTCCATCATGTTCACTATTGCACGCGGATTATTTATGACGTATTTTTCCGTTTCAAAAGCGCATCACTCTACGCTCCATGACGACCATACGGTTTGCAAAAGTTGACTGGCTGGTGTTTGTTTTTCCTCTTTTACTCGGATCATTGCCGTTGCCATCAACAACACCAGCATCACCAGCGCGTCGGAAAATCCACGCGCCCGACATACGCGCTTGCGTACGGGCCACAACCGCGAAACGGAAAAGTCAATTTATGTTTTGATTAATTTGCATACATAAATAAATATCCCTGTAATAAGTCATTACTCGTGGCACGCTCTCTCTCTCCCTCTCACTCCGCTGTTGTCTCTATTTCATCACACTTTTCAAACCGTTTAGAGAATGAAATATAAGAGCGACTCATAGCAGGCGCCGATGATCGGCGTGAACGTTCTAACCGGGAGGGGAGAGCAAAGCAGGCTGTGGAAATGGGCACCGGGAGCGCCGAGCTGACGCCGGAAGAGGCTGACATTTCAATCAATGTTTGTTTAGGCAAATTAGAAGCATCGGATCGGCTGGAATTTGCATACCGGGCCGCAGCCCGACCTGCCCTGGTGCCATGTTGTGAATCCATTTTCCAACCTCCACCACCACCCATCGCTAAGGGGTGTGTGCTATATGAGCGATCGGAAGCATTTTCGCTAAACATGTTGGCCGGCTGCCTTACGGTCGGGGCGGGATTTATTTGTGTGCGCAACAAACACGGTCCTTGTGTGTAATAAGGACAGACCGTTTATCCAAACACACACACACACGTACGCACCCAACCGTACCAATTTGTTTTGCCCGCCCGGTTCCGCCTTCCCGCTTCTAGAGTCCCGCTTGTCTCCGATTATGAAATTTGAATAAAATTTATTAAATTTCTATTTCGTAAATACGATTTTTAACACCGCCACACGGAGCCGTCAGCTGGGAGCAGCGGAGCCGTACGGCTTAGCACTAGCGGCGGCCAAATAGTGGTTTAGTTTCGGATGAATAATTGCCGAGTCAGGTCGAGGCGGAAGCGGTTGGCACTTTGTTGGTTTTGTCAATCCGACCGCAGCTTCCGGCGCCAACCGCATCGCGAGCGGTTTCCGTATGCAAATTGGGCTTGGATTGAACGTTTATTGCCCGACTCTTTGCCACAATCCTTGACAGATTGCGTAATGGTGGGCTTATGGTTTGAAAAATAAATCTTTTTTTTTTCTTCTTTCGTTTTGAATCGAACAATAAGACTGTACCGAAGGCTCAGAGCCATCGATCGTAAATATTCACACCGCGCGGGACAGTATTTTTAATGGGCTCGAGAGTAATTAACCATGGCAACGGAGCATCCCATCGGGAGAGAGAAAAAATCATCCCCGCACTCTTTGTTTTGAATGATACCAATATTTGACAAGAAAGAAAACACTCTTCCGAAGTAGAAAATGCCAACCTACCACGTGAGCACGTTTTTTAATTTTCTGCTACATTTAATGCCGCTAATTTCCCACCGAATGACCATTCCATACCACGGGACGGTGGGTTTCCGCAGTGAACGAAAATCAACTGCCGAAAGCTGCGGCACCGCCTGACTCGGACGCTGTGGTCATTTTAATGAAGAACCGAAACATGCGGCAAAAACGATACGCCACGCTATGGCCAAAGTGTTTTCTTATTAAATTTTAGCTAATAAGATTGTCTCTCCGAACGGGGGAAAAAACAACAAATACTAGTATCGTTTTGTACGTTTCAATTTCATGATCCATTAATTTGCATTTGCATAATTGCCCCTAGCATCTGATATGTGGCTCAGGTAATATGCTTCAAACAGTATAATGGCTTCAAAGTACCAATGCGATTAGACCAATGATCATTAGGCAAAAAATTAAATTTAAATAGTCTTGTTATGTGTTATGAACCAGGACTGATGCAACACACACTGCTATCATTCGTAAAGAAACAATTAAGTTCATTATGATTGTTTATGATTTTTGTATTTATTTTTCTTCTTCATTGACCCAACAGCCTCAAGCAGGGTTAAGGTCTATAGTCTACATATAGTCAGGCCATTTTTCGTTAGCAAGGACGGCCCAAATGCTTATGTGTTTTATTTATTTTTTTACTATTTTAGATAACAGTCAACTATCGTTTACCATTGTCTAGTCATGCCTCTTGTCTTTCTTACCGGACTAGATGTTAATTATTTGTCCTAGAATCTCTACAACATAGAAGAATGACGGCACAGTGTATTTTTCTTCATAGCACTATTTACGGAATCATTTACAACCCTTTATTCTTAATAAAGTTAACTTCCTACCTAGGGTAGACAGTTGAGACATAGGTAATTCTTAAGACCAGAGTATAGAACCTCAGTACATAAAGCCAGCGACCCAACCACTCAAATGATGGAAGCATACAATAATGTAGGTAATATTGTAGATTCCAATACGACGGTAAACCATCTTAGAAATTGTTTAAGACAGCTATTCTGACACCAACCATGCTGGTTTTGTATGTATGTTACTGTTATGTAGGCAAACTCTGCCGAATAATGCAACGAATACACGAATAAACAAATACAAACATTTGCTACCCTGTACCTTACTCTAAATTATTTGAAATAATAACACGTTGTCTCATTTATTTACATGGATCCAGAAAGAAAGTGTCAAAAATGTAAGCTAAATCCACTGTTAATGTATAAAGGCAGCAGCCCAGAACCACATATTATAAACATCCTGGTTATCCCGGTCGTTGTGGTGGAAGAATTAAAGCCATCGTAATCTGGGCCTACTACGCCTCCTCTGTGGCGACAGGTTCGCTTAGTGGAAAAGTTTTTTCAGACATAAATAGTTTGATAGACACAATAGACAGTTTGACTGTATATCTAAACATAAAGCATTATTATATCCAGTTTATTTTTACTAAAACAAACCGTTTTAATTATTAATCTTATTTCGTTCTTTCAAACTCATGCCTTCATTTAGGTCCAATACGATAGTTCATATTAATCTTGACGATCCTCAAGAACACCCTAGTAAGTCGAAGTTATTTGTTTTAAACGTAAACTCATCATCATTAGAAGCTGTTAGCATCTTCCTTCACAAATCCTCCAAACTGTTCTGGTTCTGTCTGTTTCAGTTCCACTCGATGGCAAACCCAATGTCGGACGGGATCGAACGCACCCGGCTCGCCAGGTAGGACGTCTGCGAGTACGCTTGCGCACAGCTCCCGTAGATGTCGTCGGAATGCACATAGTCGATGTAGATGCCACCTAAGCGCTTCTGCGCCACCATATCCATCTTGAAGCGCAACGAATCGAGGTTTTCGTAGCTGACACGTTCCTCCTGCCCGTTCTGCAGTGCTCTGAGTGCGTACGGCATAAACCCATAGTTGTCCCACGCGGTAGTCCACCCCGGTTGACGAAGAATTTGGCAGAGCTGGAACGACAGACACACACAGTGAAAAGTACTGATGACGATTGTAGCTACTGGTAGTTACAACCTCACGATGCTCCACGTGCTTGGATTGTCCAGGAGTGGCTCTATCACCAACCCACAGCTTTGTGTTCCGATCATAGCTTTTGCTAACACCGTGTAATCCGATGCCTAGCAGCAGCTTCTTCTGTGGACATCCCTCGTCGATCCAGCGCTGAATGGTTGAGTTCTGCGGATGGCGGCATAAGAAAACCTTACACAATGAGCAAATGTCTCACCTTCAAACACGCACGGGACTTTCACTCACATAGCCAGTACCGGTGTCGATCACGCTGCTGGGAAGCCGAACCAATGACGCGACAGATGCGGGCAGCGTGATCGGTGTGCTGTACAGTGGAGCGTGTGCATTCTCCAGACTGTCGGCCGTATCCGGATCCAGTGTGATGTGATCGACCAGATCGCAGATGTCGAATACGTTGTACGCTTCCACGATCACGTTCGGGTGCAGCGATCCTCGGAACCACAGCTCACGGTTCCGGCCACGCATCTGCTTGCTGAGCCCGTTGAACGCCTGCCGGAGGTCCTGCAGCAGGGACACCATCGTGATCCGATCAATGCTGGAACCGGCACCGGCGTTGCTGTTGCCCGGACTGATCCAGTTCAGCTCGACCGCGTCGGCATCCAGCTCGAGCAGCATGGACGCGACGGCCTGCACGAATGCCTTCCGACGTACGTTCGTGCCGGAGGTGGCCGTGAAGTCTCTTCCTGTTCCGTCGATGGAAGCCACGACCCGTGCCGTTGTTGAACGCTTCCGCACGCTGCTCACTACACGGCTGAACTCTATCTTGTTGTTATCCTGCAGATATCACGCGCACAGAACAGAGATAGGAGTCACGAAGCAGTAACACTTTAAGTCGCATACTTACACTGAACAGCATTTGACGGCCGACGAAGCTCGGGAAGCTGAACGACTTGAAGATGACGTACGGGCAAACCTCCAGAGGAATGTAGTCCGCTTGGTAGTCGATCGGAAGGGCTTTCGCCGGTGAGTAACTGCAGACAAACTTTTTACCCTGGCCCGTACACTCGTCCACCAGCGAGGCTAGCAGAAGCGCTGCTGCCCACACGAAGATCACCTTGAAGCTCATCGTTCAAATAGGGAGAACCGGCACCGGCATCAACCGCGATATGTGCGAAATGTCCAACGGCCGATGAAGAACTGTCGCGCAGGTGTCATCACACCTCAGCTATCAGGCGTACGATCACACCCACAAAGAGAAAAAAAACGGAAAAAACCTGTTCCCAGCACAAATTCTCCCCGACCGGTTCGATGTCGTCAATATCGGAAAGCAAATAAACAAACTCAATCGGTGCGATCAATCTGCCTGTACGGGGGTTATGTTGTAGCGATTGTGACGGGTGTTTGGGTTGGGTAAATCATGACGTTCGTGACGCATGGCTTAAGAAATGTAGCGTTAATGGGATGCTTGTGAGACAAAACCCATGTGGTTCTAGTATGTCCACCTGATCGTTATCTTTTCTTCTTGGAGTCGCTAACAGTTCTCTACCACCTCGAGATCCAACTAGCCACTTTAGTTATATTTTCAAGTTTAGAGGTTCATCTGGCTTAATTTTGATTCTTTCCAATTCAGCATCCTTTCCATGTAACAATTTATTTGTATTAAGATTAAATTTCAAACAGTGGAATCCCGTTACTTTTCGTTTAATATATACATATGAATAGTTTATTATGTTGATTACTTACACTGAGTTAAGATTTTTCTCATTTCTCTCCGTCCATCTTCAAATGATTTATTTGTCCTCAATCTCAAGAAAATATTACTAACCGCTCGATGTAGGCAAAAAACTCGAAAAAAAATCAACAAAAGGAAAACATACAAAAGGATCCATCTCGGTTGGTTGCTCCGATGGCAATATTTTCACCGTGAAGTAGCTCATCAACTCAATTATCCACTAATCCACCTGGACGAGTTGTGTTCTCTGCCGAGTGGAGCCACCCCAACAGCGGGCTCCGGTGTAAATGAGAACAGGAAAAAAAACACCACCATTCCGTCGGTGCAGACGAAGCAATCTCGAACGACACCTGACACCAGCTGAGCGCGTAACCGCGACTTTCTCGTTACAAAAGTAATCCTCCGTCACTGGCAGAGAAGAAACCATTTTCTTCGGCACGCGATACCGCAGAGAGGAGTTTTCCTTCTCAGTATGATGGATATTTATCTCTGTTTAATGAAAAGCGTAAACGTATAATAAACGTATCTTTTCTGTACGTCTCACGTGTTGTTGAAGAATGAAAGGGGTGAAAAACTTCTCTGTCCTATACTTTGTACGGGTCTTCTACCTTTCATTATTGTTGTATTAGTAATTTTCCATAAATATTCGTTTATTCTATTATTATATTATTCTGTTCTATTATATAATTCTTCAAGGGTGGATATATCTACCGAATTGATTTTATGATTTTACAAAAATTATTATTATTTGTTGGCGAATAATGTTGCCTTACTAAGGGTTCGCGCCACTCGCGCCACCTACATATGAGACTACGAAGCTCTCAATCATAAAGCGCCATCTGTTGATGAGACTACGAAACTTGAGCAATGCAATCGAACTAACCGTTGAAACCGTGAAATGAAGTTGTCGGTTTTCATTACATCACACCGTTTCTTAATAAGAACCTACATTTCTCAACATTTCTCTCAAAACCACCATGCTGTATGATACATTTTTAGAAAATATATTTTCCATCTTTTTTCGAGTTCACCCTGGTATTTTGAGTCGAAGTTATTTGTTTTAGACATAACCTCATCATCGTTAGAAGCTGTTAGCATCTTCCTTCACACAACCTCCCAACTGTTCTAGTTCCACTCGATGGCAAACCCAATGTCGGACGGGATCGAACGCACCCGGCTCGCCAGGTAGGACGTCTGCGAGTACGCTTGCGCACAACGCCCGTAGATGTCGTCGGAGTGCACATAGTCGATGTAGATGCCACCTAAGCGCTTCTGAGCCACCATGTCCATCTTGAAGCGCAACGAATCGAGGTTTTCGTAGCTGACACGTTCCTCCTGGCCGTTCTGCAGAGCTCTGAGAGCGTACGGCATAAAACCATAGTTGTCCCACTCGGTAGTCCACCCCGGTTGACGTAGTATTTGGCAGAGCTGGAACGACAGACACACACAGTGAAAAGTACTGATGACAATCGTTACTGGAGGACATCTTTAGTGACTACCTCACGATGCTCCAGCTTTGTGTTCCGATCATAGCTTTTGATAATACCGTGTAATCCGATGCCTAACAGCAGCTTCCTCGGTGGACATCCCTCGTCGATCCAGCGCTGAATCGTTGAGTTCTGGCGACAGAAGAAACCCGTATGCAATAAAAAAAATGTCTCAGCTCCAATCACGAACGGGTCTCTCACTCACATAGCCCGAACCGGGGTTTGCCACGTTACTCGAAAACCGGACTAGCGACGCCTTAGATGCGGGTTTCGTGATCGGTGTGCTGTACAGTGGAGCATGTGCATTCTCCAGACTGTCGACCGTATCCGGATCCAGCGTGATATGATCGACCAGATCGCAAACGTCGAACACGTTGTACGCTTCCACGATCTCTCTCGGCTGCAGCGATCCCCGGAACCACAGCTCACGGTTACGGCCGCCCATCTGCTTGCTGAGCCCGTTGACCGCCTGGCGAAGGTCCTGCAGCAGGGACACCATCGTGACTTGATTGATGCTGGAACCGACACCGAAAACACCGTTGCTCGGCCTCATCCAGTTCAGCTCGATCGCGTCGGCATCCAGCTCGAGCAGTATGGACGCGACGGCCTGCACGAATGCCTTCCGACGTACGTTCGTGCCGGAAGTGGCCGCAAAGTCTCTTCCGGTTCCATCGATGGACGCCACGACCCGTGCCGTTGCTGAACGCTTCCGCATGCTGCTCACTACACGGCTGAACTCTATCTTGTCGTTATCCTGCAGATATCACGAGCACAGAACAGAGATAGGAGTCACGAAGCAGTAACACTTTAAGTCGCATACTTACACTGAACAGCATCTGACGGCCGACGAAGCTCGGGAAGCTGAACGACTTGAAGATCACGTACGGGCAAACCTCCAGAGGAATGTAGTCCGCTTGGTAGCCGATCGGAAGGGCTTTCGCCGGTGAGTAACTGCAGACGAACTTCTTACCCTGGCCCGTACACTCGTCCACCAGCGAGGCTAGCACAAGCGCTGCTGCCCACACGAAGATCACCTTGAAGCTCATCGTTCAGATAGGGAAGTCGGCACCGACGGTCAATACGTGCGCAATGTCCAACGGCCGATGAAGAACTGTCGCGCAGATGTCATCACACCACAGCTATCAGACGTACGATCACATCCGCAAACAGAAAAAAAATGGAAAAACCTATTCCCAGCGCAAATTCTCCCGACCGGTTCACATGGTTCAGTGTTGTCAATATCGGAGCAAATAAACAAACTGAATTGGTGCGGTCAATCAGCATGTGCTGATGCGCACGGGGGTAATGCTGTAGCGAATTTTGCGGGTGTTTGAGTTGAGTAAATCATGCGTCGTTAGTGACGAATGTTTTGAGAAAAGGAACCTTAATGGGATGCTTGTGAGGCAAAACCCATGTGATTCTAGTATGTCCCCCTGATCGTTTCATTTCTTTTTTGAGTCTCTAACGGTTGTAGCAGAACTTCTCTACCGCCTCGAGATCCTTGTTTTGAGGTTCACCTGACTTAGTTTTGATACTTTCCAATTTAGGTTCTTCTCCAATTAAGGTGGAAGTGACAATGCATTGGTGTTAAGGTACATTTTCGAATGGTCAAGTGCCGACTGTGTTTATGTGAAAGTTTAATACGTTGATAACCTATACTAAATTTTAAAAATTATCATTTCTCTCCTTCCTTCTTCAGATGATTTATTTGTGCTTAATCCCAAGAAAATATTACTAAATACTCGATGTAGGCAAAACATTCGCAAAAAAAGAAAACGACCGAAGGAAAGCATACAAAAGGATCCATCTCGGTGGGTTGCTCCGATGGCAATATTTTCACCGCGAAGTAGCTCATCAACTCAATTATCCACTAATCCACCTGGACGAGCTGTGTTCTCTGCCGAGCGGACCCTAGCCACCCCAACACCGAACTCCGGTGTAAATGAGAACAGGAAAAAACACCACCGTTCCGTCGGTGCAGACGAAGCAATCTCGAACGACACCTGACACCAGCTGAGCGCGGAACCGCGACTTTCTCGTTACAAAAGTAATCCTCCATCACGGGCAGAGAAGAAAGCATTTCCTTCGGCACGCTATACCGCAGAGAGGAGTTTTCCTTCTCAGTATGATGGATATTTATCTCTGTTAAGTGAACAAGTGTAAACGTATAATAAACGAATCTTTTCTGTACGTCTCACGTGTTGTTGAAGGTTCAAAGAAAAAAAAAATACTCTGCCCTGTATCTTGGATGGGTCTAATACGACCTTTCATTATAGTCGTATTACTAGTTTTGCATTATTATTCTTAAAAAGGGTGGATAAACTTGCCGAATTAATTTCATGATGCCTTTTGAAATGTCTTTTCCTTTATTTTTTGCTTGATAATCAATTAATTTAAAAAATAAATATATACCACTTAAATTTAAATACCCTCAGAACAATTCATACGAGTGTTACAACAAGTAGTAAAAGATGAGAACAGTTACTATTTTTATTCGTTTGTGTGTAATATTGCCTTACTAAGGGTTCGCGCAATACGCGCCATCTATTCATGAGACTACGAAGCTCTTAAGCATAAAGCGCCACCTGTTGATGAGACTAGGAAACTTGAGTGAAGCAATTAAACTAACCGATGAGACTATACAATGAAAACCAACAAACTACAAAACGTTTCTTAATTATAGCCTACATTTCTCAACTTCTCACTCAAACCCCCATGGTGCATGATACATTTTTAGAAAATATATTTTCCATCTGTTTTCAAATAGTTTCCCGTTTTTTTCACAACATGAATCGATCACCACAGGGCCTAGGGTAGAGCGGTCACGGGGATGTGGGAGGGGGTAACCGAACGGGTTTAGAGGAAACGTTTTCATACAAAAAGTCACCGCGGTTGTCGCGCCTAACAGAAAGAAGCACCTGCTGCATCACGCCCACTGCAACCCGATTATCTACATCAACGAAACACTAACACAAACCATCCTTGGCTGGCGTGTGCCTGTGTCTGTGCGCACATTGTTTAGCTGTCTTACCTAGGAGAGGGGGAATGGGTAGAAATTCCGTTCTAATCGAATATGTTACAAAAAAAACCGAACCTTTCTGCTGGGCCGGCAGAATCGCGCGCCGGCTCTCTAGTTAACGAGTTACGGACTAACGGCGTCCGGGGAAGGAGACAAAAAAGACCGGAGTCTACATATGTACAGGATACACCTTTCGCACGACAAAATGTGTCCGCGTACGCGTTGGTTTCATTTGCTATCTACACCTATCCGGGAAGCCAGGCGGTAGCTAACACTCCTATGCCGCCCTCTTGCAGGAACACGATCGGCTCCAGCGTGCGAGATCAGTCCGATTTGGCAGTTAGTAGCGTAGCGTAGTTTGCGCGTCCAGATTACACCTTGTTCGCGTTCACGTTGTTGCCCATCTGCTGCTGGTCGTTGCCCCCACCGCCCGGTCCGTTGTTGGTCGAGTGATTATCGCCCTCGGAGTCCTTCATCGAGCCGCCGTCCTCGGAGTCGTGGCCGACCAGCGCCCGGTACTTCTTCGAGATCGCTTCCCAGTCCGCCACGTTCTCGATTCGGGTCGTATTGACAGTGGTGAAACTGACTTGCGAGCCAAGAGGAGACAGATGCATGACGGAAAGCGCTGTCGAGTCTGGTGAGAGCCGGTTGGAGGTGACGAACGACGTAGGGGAAGAGAGACAGAACGGGAAACGAATGTAAGTGTAAGTGAACGAATGGGGGAGAGCGATGGACGTGGCCTGTTCCGAGTGCCGACGATCTTGACGAGATCGGTACGGCAAACAATCGGTTTCTCGGCGGGCCAGTTCGTATTGGAGGTCGGTGCTGTCAACTTTGTCAAACCAGTTCAAACCATTACTTAGTTATTAGCGCAACATATTACATTACTTCACACACCTCAATACGCTACAGAGAAAAGGCAGAGACTCGACTCTAGTGGATTAGATACTACGCGAACGATGGAACTCGATCGAACACTTCGACTACAAAGATGACACAAAGATGAGCACTCCAAAATACTGAGATCCACAAAACACACTCCATTACATGCTAGTACTTACTACGGCGAATACCTTAAACGTCCTTTAACTTCTATAAAATAAACATATCTATAAAGAGGAGCACACTTCATAGTGCATGATCTGCGTACTGCAAGTACAGCGTGTATTCCAATCGGGTTCTAAAAGAAGCACCTGAATGAAGCTCACTCCTGCACACCTCACGAGCTCCGTTCAGCGTTCAGCGCAACACAATTTGCAAGCAATGTAATTCCAAACAAACACATAAAGAACGAAAAACCTCCTCGGTCGCTACCGGTTGTAAAGCTACGGGAGAGAAAACCAGACAAGCGCATGCTGTCGCTACTGTGCACACCTTTAGGAGCCACCTGACCTTTCTTCACTTTCGACAACCATTTGGCGCCGGCTTTGGTGCGCGGACTCTGCTGTCCACGGTGAAGACTCATCATCTGCACCAGCGACGGTCGCTTCTTCTTCACTATGCGAGCCTGTTGAGGATAGAGAAGTTAAGGGTTTGATGGCGTGATCTGGAAGTGAGTGTTTTTTTTTTATTTGGTTTCGTTACAGCTCGCACTCGCAAAGGGCAAGTTGCGGCTCATGCGGGATGCGTTTAAAAGATGCAATCAACGGTCGAATGCCTGCACTATGCTATGCTTCGGGGATACTTTCAGGTAGTGTGAGCATAGGATAGGAGCATGGCATCGATAGCATTTTTCAATTGAATATGATGCGGTAAGCTATGCTGTGATAATTGCGTTCGATAATTTAATAATAAAACGAAATTAGGTTTCCTTTTCGGCAAAAAATCATAATTCTACCCAGATAATCAAATGGAGAAAAGCTCATCTTTTGAAGATATTACTTTTCTTTTTTATTCCGTATATGAAAAGTTTAAAAGAAAGGTTCACAACCACGAAGGAAATTGACAAGAACCGTGTGAAAACCCGTGTGAAACAACAATTTTAAAGTTTTATAGTTGCGCTAGTCGCCAAGAGAGGGCGCCACCGTGTCGCACTAGCAGCAATGCGATTCATCGGAGACGGATGAACCGTCGAGCGACTTGAGATTTTGTTCCGCAATTGATCCAATGATAAATCAGCGAAATACGTATTTCATTAGGAGTTAGCAAAGTTAGGAAAACCAAATATTCTTAATATTCAACTAAATTCATAGTCTCTCGTCGGTGTTAAAGAAATATGTTACATGGAACAATAATTTCAGCAAAAGATTTACGTTCTTTTCTCCATTGCATAGATTATCTAGGCTTGTTTCAGTCCAATGTACAAAACATGCAAAAGAACGGTTGGATTTTCTCTTATTTTACAATAATTTACAAGCGCTTTCAGCAATGTTTTTAGTTTTTGCTTCAATAAACAAACAGTTTATCTCGCAAAGAGAACGTTCTCTACCTACCACCATCCGAAACGGATCAAACGATGATAAAGAAATGATCGTGGATCGGAATGATCGAGAGGAGCCCTTCGCGGCTCAGCCCCAGCGTCCCTACTTACCCGCACTTTCTCGACTATCCACACGAACCAGGTCGTGACCAGATTCATCGGCGACGGGGCCGTCGACGTACGGTGCATGTTGCGAATCAGCTTCGACAAGCCGTACTTCCACTCAATATCCGATTGCGCCTACATCGACATTCCAACGAACGGATGTACAGAAGGGAAGGTAAGAAAAGCTCATATTAGTGACAGCGCCACACTAACCACATCGAGATAAGGGTTGGGGTTTTGTTCTTCAAATAATTGGTCTACTTGGAAGATGGGGTGGATAATAATCACAACAGCGCGTGTGCGATAAGACACGCACGCGCGCTATTGAGGAAACAAAAAGTTGGACCAAAGAACTCCAATGACGGGGACTAACTGTGTGTTTCTGTGTTTCTGGACACCTGTGTAAAACGATGATAAAAGGGGTTACTGAGAGGCGTTTGTGAGTCGGCGTATGGGTAAGGGATTGCAACAGAGAGCAGATAAAGCTCGTAAAGCAGGCAGCAAACCGGGCAAACTTATGATAGGGAGCAAGTACAGAACACACGTGGAAACAAATGAAAACTATTTGGTCAATGTCCACGCACACCCTCCGGGGCATCGCGAGGTGGGTCGGAGTCACGACGCGTTTGCTACGCTTCCGGCTCACCACCGTGCCCCCCCTCAGTCGACAAGGGACGGGATGGTCAGGTCACGGCAGGCGCTCACCTTTCCAGGATCACCTAGGCATTCTTCAACGCTAAACGCTTGTCTCACCTGCCGTATCCTTTCCATCCTGCCGACCAAAGCCGCTGTGTGCGAGAGCGTGTGCGCCCTTACCAGAATAAACTACAAACGGAAATGTTCAAAACCGGGGACAAGTTGGGTGTTGGGACCTGGAAACGGGAGCTGGAATCACAAAGGGAGATTTTGAAGATTTTGCCGGGATTCTTGCACCACGAACTGTGTGCTGGGATGGTACGGGACACTAACAAGAACAAACGAAAAAAAAAACAAGGGTTCTACGGGATGTAACACACTGTTGGGAAACTGTTGGGAAGTTCGACGGGAGCACGTGGGAGTGGGGATAAGGTTGAGTAACACTTTGAACATTTAATTGACAATGATACCTGAATTCTCTGATACGTATCAGACATCATAGCAATGAGCAGATTGATAAGTACAACAACTGATACCAACATGTAAATGCCAAATACAATTTTAAACAAGTACTCAGTCCAATAGGGTTGCGTTCGGGTTGTATTCGGTGTCATTTTATCAATTTGTGTTTGATCGGTGGTAGTTTGACCAAATACAGCGAAAAAGAGCAGCTCAAATGACAGTATGGGATTCATGCGCACTGTTGTTTGGAGGTATTGGCGATTCGTTTCACATTCGGGTTAGTGTTTGACCAGTGTCATTGGTGTCCCCAAATTTGGTTCCCCAACCCCACGGATTTGTGTTGTAGTGTATTGGTATTGTGTTTTTTTTCAGTTTTCGTTCATGCGACGCATTTGTCAATAAAATGGGAGAAAAAAGAGAGAGAAAAAGAGAGAAAGAGAGAGAGAAAGAGAAAAGAAAAAAGAGAAGAGAAGAGACAGCACTTTAGCACACATACAACTAACCTGGATGCGTTGATAGGTATCCGACATCATAGCGATAAGAAGATTAATGAGCACTACTACGGAGACTAACATATAAATGCCAAATACTATCTTGAACAAATTCTCCGTCCACTCGGGACGGGACGAGCGCTGCGAGTTGATGTCATCCGGGGACGTTTGCCCGAACACGGCGAAGAACAGGCGCTCGAACGCGATGATCGGCGTCATCGGAACTGGAACCGGGTCGTGGTTGGGAATAGTGTGTGTGGGTGTGAGAGAGAGGAAGAGTGAGCAAGTGAGTGTGTAGTAGGCGCAGCGTCGATTCCCATTCCGTCCTGGTTGGCTGTTTGTTTTACCGCGTCCTTTTGCGAATATTAGTACTTCTCGCCCTAACGCAGCAGGCTGCTGGCCGTCCTTGTAGCTTCGTCCGCGTAGACGTCCAGAGGAAGTGTTCCAATCCGGCGGTGACGGTGTACAAGTTACAGATCGAGCGCGCAGGTGTGCAGAACGATCGGAAGCAACGGTGCAACGTGCAAGAGAACTAGGAACAGAGCGGAATGTCTAGCGACGGTGCTGGAGCGATATTGCAAACCCTGAAAAGAAGCGTTAACATGCAGCATTCGCACGCAAAAGCAAGAAGTTCATTCCCACAAACATGAACGAGATGCAAGAACACAAGACAAGTACTGTGGGTGGAAAGAGAGTTGGAAGAAATGTGAAAAAGAAAGCAAAGATAGTAGAGAAAAAAGGAAAAACAGGTAACAAAACATACAACAGAACAGAACAACGGCAGAACAAGCGAGCGATATG